>JANBPO010005683.1:0-120879 GCA_024336825.1 Amorphophallus titanum | reverse complement strand
ACCGGCGGCGACAACAGCGCCACCGGCGGCAACGGCACCGGTGGTAACGGCACTTCCAGCGTCGGCGACACCACGGCGACCGGCACCGGCGGCAATGCCACCAACAATGCCAATCAGACCAACGACCAGCGCCAGACGGCCAATCCGGTCATCAACGCCAACCCGACGCTGAACGCGACGCAGACCGCCAATCCCACCAACTCCGCCACCGGCGGCGCGGGTGGCGCAGGCGGCGCCTCCACGGTCTATGTCGTGGGCGGCACCGGCACGGGTACTAGCTCGACCCCCAACATCAACCTGACGCTGGACAATTCGGCCGACAATTCCAACCGCACCGGCGACAACACGCTGACCGGCGGCGACCAAACGCAAGCTCAAACCAACAACAACGACCAGCGCACCAATGCGGCGGGCGGCCAAGGCGGCAATGCCACCGGCGGCACGGGCTATGGCGGTGCGGGCGGCGCGGTGCGGCTTCTAGTGTTCCGTAAGTTTGTTCCGAAACAGAGGGCCAACGGGATGGGCGCGACATGGGGCTACGCCCGCGTTTCGAGCGAGGATCAGGAGCTCGGGCTTCAGATCAGCGCCTTGCGTGCGGCGTCACCCTCCAGGTCCAGCAGCTGCACGGTGCCGCCCGGCTCAATGCCATTGGCTTTCAGCAATGCGAGTGACAGCGTGCGCACGCCGCTGCCCTCAGGTCCGATGGCGATGCGGCCCTGCAGCTGTGACAGTCGCTGCAAGGGCTGCGGCGCCCGGTAGAACACCTGCAGCGGTTCGTAGAACAGGCTGCCCAGGGAGACGAAGTTGTCAGGCACGCTGTCGGTCGGTGTGCCGGACTGGACCAGCGCAATGTCGATGTGCGATTTCGGGTCGGACAGGCGCTTGAGGTTCTCGAGCGAGCCGTCGGTCGTGGCGATCTTCAACTGTATGCCGTTGCGGGCCAGGATGGTCCGATAGCGCTCGGCCATGGTCTCGAACTGGCTGCCCTTGGGTCCGGTGCCAATCGTGATGGTATGAGGCGGCGCGGGATTGGCGAAGATACTTGCTCCTCGAGCTTTCCCCGAACGCATCGAACGAGAAGTTAATCTCAGCCGCCATCGCGCGGGCAGCATCTGTCACCACCTCATCGCTGCCGAGATATTCCCGGAACCATGCGAGGGCGGCGTCGGCGATTGCGTAATCCTCGCGCAATGGTGGCGGACGAAGATGCTTAGCGATGTGCGGATGTCGAGTGTCCGCTATCACCTCTGCCAGCTTATCGCGCATCGGTGCCTCCTTTGACCTTGGCGAGGGCGGCGCGCATCCTCTTGATGGTTTGGAGCGCGTAAATGGCATCCAACGTGGCATCCAGTTGGGCCTCGCTCATCTCGTAGTGGCCAAAATACTTGTAGTTCGCGATCTTGTCGATTTCGTCGATCCGATCATCCTTGATCGCGCCGTCGAGAACGGACGCCAGCGCATCCCTCTCTTCGGTAAGGCGGGCGTTCTCCCGCTGCGCGACGCATAGCGGGCGCTGGCAATCGGCATGGCAGGTATGGATGCCGTTCGCTTTGAGGTTAGCCATGTCCCGCTTGAGGCGGGCGTTCTCGGCGCGGAGGGATTCGATAGCGTCGGCGGCTGCATAAGCGGCAGTCCCATGCCCCTGCCAACCGGGCGCCATTATCTCGACCATCCATATGGGAATCGCCCGCAGTCGCTCTACCAGATCATCCGCCATTAGCTTTTCCTTTCGTGGCGCGTTCGTAAGCCTCGACAATCCGACACGCGAGCCCTCGACGCCGCTGGCGCCGGCGCCCGAGTGGCTGCTGCAGCTGCTGACCGAGAAGGCGACGGCGCTACCGGACGGGCAGGTGGAGGGGGCGGTCGATGAGCGCTACGCCTGGGACCGGTTCAACGCCGGCCCGGAGGCAACTGCACGCGCAGTGCAAATACTTGAAGCGGCCGGCTGGCACTCCCCTCGCCGGGACCGCCACGGCGCCGTCTACCTGACCCGCCCCGGCAAGGGCGCAGGCAACAGCTGCTCGGTCGGGCACGTGGCCCCCGGCGTCACGGTCGTGTTCACCGACCAGGCGCCGCCGCTGGAGCCCAGGGGCTACCGCCCGGCCGAGCTGTTGGCGGCGCTGAGGTACGGGGGCGACCGGGTGGCGGCGGACGTCGAGGTCATGGCCCTCGTCGGCGGCGCCCCCACGTACGCCCTCGCGGCCGAGACGGCCGCCTACGTCGCCGGAGAGCGAGCCAGGGCGGCCGTCCTGGGCGCAGAGGCGCAGGGGGAGGGTGAGGGGCTGTCGGGGCCCCAGCCGATCGACTGGCCGAGCTTCTGGACGCGGGAGCACGTCGGGGAAGACTGGCTCGTCCACCCGATCCTGCCCCGGGGGCGCCAGGTTGCCCTGTGGGCTCGCCACAAGACGGGCAAGAGCCTCCTGACGCTGGAGATCGCAGCGGCGCTGGCAACCGGGCGGGGCTGTCTGTCGCAGGAGGCGGCGGAGCCGATCGACGTCATCTACCTCGACATGGAGATGACCGAGGACGACCTCCACGAGCGCCTGAGCGACCTCGACTACGGCCCCGAGGTCGACCTGTCGAGGCTCCACTACTACCTCCTACCGTCACTGCCGCCCCTCGACACCGACAAGGGTGGGGCGGTCGTGCACGAGCTGGCGAGGCGCCACGACGCCATGGCGGTGGTGATCGACACCATGGCGAGGGTGGTGGCCGGCGACGAGAACGACGCCGACACCTACCGGGACTTCTACCGCTGCACCGGCATGGGGCTCAAGGCGCTGGGGGTCTCGGTCCTGCGGCTCGACCACGGCGGCAAGGACGCCAGCAAGGGCCAGCGGGGTTCGTCGAGCAAGGGTGACGACGTCGACGTCGTATGGCAGCTCAAGCCCCTGGAGAGCGGGCTGGAGCTGAAGCGGGACGTCGCCCGCATGTCCTGGGTGCCGGAGCGAGTCACGCTCCTGCGGACGGAGGGGCCGCTACGTCACATGGTGACGTCGGGGGGTGGCTACCCCGAGGGCACGAAGGCGCTGGCGGAAGAGATGCGAGCCGCCGGCGTGACGGGAGCGATGACGCCTCAGAGTGATATATCAGCATATGATTGAGTGGTTACTTAGTCCACCTTGTCTTGGTTCCTGAAACACAGCATGATGAAGAAATGAATACATCGTTAGCATTCTTCAAAGCACTTTTGAAAGACACACACACACACTAGACTTATCATCATTAAAACTTAGGGAATCCAAAAAGTTTTGTAGTTATTTCTTGCATTATTTTGAACTTCAATGTACCTGCATGACACCCAAAATAACCCTTCCAGCCTTCCGGCTCGTGGGTGGCGGGTCATGATTCCAATGGTATCGAGTAATTCTCGATATCAATTTTGGGTCGTTACAGTTGGTATCAGAGTAGAGTTGCGGATGTACATGAGAATTTGAGATAGTTGTAGTGTTCCAGAGTCCATAAGGTCCAGTGCAGTCAGTCACTGGCATAGGGTTTGTGTTTGTTTACCGCTGTGTTTCTCGCGTGGGAGCTAGAGTGTGCGATGATGGTGCTGTGAAGGCAGATCCAGTTATTGTCGGAGTGCTGATGGGGGCTTGTGAAGTAAGATAGAGAGTTACCTCCCCTAGTGGTTGTGGCCCAAGATTGACTGAGTTGGGTAGAGTTTTCGTCGGCAGGTATGAGTTTCGGTGCAACATCAGGGATACCAATGATGAGGCCCAGTGGCTGGCAAGGATAGTTCATGGCAAGGGAGCCATGAGTTCGCTGCAGAGGAGTTAGTGTCATTTTGTCCACTCCAGTTTGAGATTTAGCCTCCCTGAGGCGTCAAGGTCGTAGTTTGAGGTGGTGGAGTTGATGTGTTGACCAAGAGAGTGCTCAGACGAGTGGAGAATCTTTCTAGTGAGCTGTTGACTATCGAGTCTAACATTCTTGTCTTGCACTGTGGTGTTGAAGATGACTTTCCAGTCCCGATCATTTAGGTAGATTTCGAGGAAGGAATGTGTAAAGATGTCCAAGTGAGTTTTAGGTCTTGTGCGTCTATGCATGAAAGAGCTATGTTAGTTTTGGATCTGATTTGAGATAGTTTGTTGGTGGCTTAATTTTCGGCCCAAAGTGTGGAATTAGGGCCATTATGCACCGCCCCAAATATGTCGAATGATATGGCAGATGAAGCGTGGAGGTTTAGCAGCGGAGTCGGGACTTGAGGATAAGCTTTGGTAGGTGTTGATCATGGTTCGTGTTGTGGTTCCGGGCATGGCGGCCAGTGCAGCAGCAATGTAGGAGGTAGATATTTTGATGACCCGAGAGCTAAGAGTGGGATGATTTCAGCAAGGACAGATCTGATGGAATAATATCCAGTGGTTAGAGGTATATTTGCCTTTGAGCTTGGTGTATTTAGTGATTTCTTCGCTCCTTGGCAAGCTTTCTGACAGGTTAATGATTCCAAGATCACAGATAGCCATAGGAAGGGACCACAGTAGCTAGCTCAACTATGGTGGCAGAGTGTGGCTAGCAACTAGCAGAGTCAGTGCTCGAGGTGTGGTGAGTTGTTGTCTGGAAAGTTATGATGGTGTACCAAGAAATGCTACAACTGTGTTCCGCTAGGACACTCAGCGAGTGTTGTCAGAGGAGCTGACCTGATGGTAGCGATGGTTTTTCCTTGTGCTGAAAGGCAAGGTTCCCAACAAGCGTGAGATTCAAGTTCGGGTCTAGTGTGGAAGTCTCCTACCTCGTAGGAGGTATATTGATGTCTCCTTGGTTGGAGAGAATTGTGTTTTGGTTGAATCCTATCGTCTTTCATCGCGTGTTCGGATTGGTTGGCCTCCACGAGTATGCCAAGGAGTCCGTGTGAGAAGTGCCATGCTTATTGGCGGTGCGATGGTCTGCAAGAATCTATGCCCTCCCCTCGATGCGGTAAGGGTGTATTGATGTGTTAAGGGAGGATGAGTGCCAGCTGGGCTATGTGTGTGAGAATTTATGGCTAGTGTTGTGGCTTTCAATGTGTTGTGGATCGAAGCCTATGGAGTTGTAGGAGGATTGTCAGATCAGGAGAGGGAGTCTGTGCTCTAGGTTTGAGATGTTTGAGCCTTCCTCACCCTATTTTTTGGAGTTTGCTAGCTGTGTTGGGAAATGTCTAGATGGCAGATTCTCGAGTTGTCTCGTGATAATTGTGCGTGTTGTGTAGAGTGAACAGAGGAAGCGTAGTTGGCCCATAACCCACAGGTCTAGGATCGTAGTGATAGCAGGAAACGGAAGGATTTCAGAGATTTGGTAGAGTATCGGAGGATCTGGCCAATATAGAAGGTTAGTTCCTCAATGTGAGATTGTTTTTGGATGTGTAAGTAGTTTCTCAGCCGAACTGGTCCAATCGAGCACTTCAACTTCAACAGAAGCAAAATACATTAGGGGCTGACCAGATTTAAGCTGGGATGACCAAAATATCGCAACAATATGTACAACCATTGCCACAACTCGAATGGTCAACAGCAACCTGAGCAATTGACAGAAGAATCTAATACTAGCAAATCCCAACCAAAAAGGGAAATGTCGACAGGAATAACACTAAGGGATTCTTAAAAAGTACAAACGGCATAAAAGATAGCCATCGAGCAATAACACCAAACAATCGACGAATTTAGACAATCAGATATAATAAGGAAAGAGCAGAATCACCTACTTCACCTAAAAACGTGAAGCACAAAGTGGACTACTTCACAGGGCTGTCGACACTGCAGGTGACAAGCCACTGGGCCCACGTAAAGGAACATACTTCCAAGACAACTACAAACAACAAAATAGGCAAGCCACGTTAGCGTAGGATCCACACATGAATCCTACTAACGTCCACCTCATCCATCATTTCATCACGTTGTAGCCCATTCTATCGCGTCTCTACCTCAGTCAACTCAGCACGGTCACATGCCCCGCGTCAAGAAAAATAGAGAGAAAAGAGAAACGAGGGAGAAAGTAGAACGAGAGAAATGACAAGGACAGGAGAAAATCACAATCACACAAACAGCACCATCATAATAAACAATTAACGGATAACTGAATTACATAAAACTCGAGCAACAGGAATAATTAAGACACACATTAACTAATTGAAAAATGGAAACACACTTTCCACAAGATTGGACGTCACTGCTCAGCACGAGGAAGCTGAGGCGCTAGTGAGTCCTGTTGAGACTGTGGCGGCACAGGTTGAAACTGAGGTTGCTGTGGCTAGGCCGACGAAAAGAACTGCGCTGGTATCGATCTGTACGGGCAGTCTCGAACAATGTGACCTGGCTAATCACAGCGGAAACAAACCACCGGCAAAGAACATGGTCTGCCAGGGTGGCTACCACCACACCTCGCACACGATCCAGGCTGACAGATAGCAGATCACTAACGTTGCTGAGAAGACGGAACTGATGATGGAATAGCACCGGCAGAAGATTGTTAAGCACGCCATTTTTCACGTCCCTTATTCTTGTATCTCCAGAACCTCTTGCCTTTGGACTTGGAAGAAGAAGCACCATCGGTAGTGGAAACAACAGAAGGAACTCCAAGGACGCTTGGCAAATAAACCTGTTGTAACTGCCCGATCGGTTGAGGGATAAGGTGATGCTGCACACCTGGCTGAGTGGACTCAACTTGGGCACGCACTTGAGATATCACCTGCCCTACTCCACGTGACGGCCGTTGACCAGCGAGGGATAAGCCGCACCTTGCATGATGCGGCCGGAGCGTACGATCTGCTCGTAGAGCGTCAGCCACAGCCGGCTGTAGTCGGCGTCGCCATGCATCTGCCGGGCGACCGACATGTTGGGTTCGACCGGGCGAAGCGGTTCCGCCCGGTGAAGCACGACGAGTTCGCGCTCGGCGCGACGACAAACCGTGCGCGCGACCTGGAGCTGCGCGGCCGCGGGCGCGCCGCCCGGGAGAATGAAATGCGTGAGCGGCGCGAGCGCCTTCTCCATCCCGTCGATCTCGGTTTCGAGGAGCGCGACTTCGCCGCCGGCGACGAGCGCGACCGAAGCCGTCTTCCCGCGCGGCGTCGCGAGCTCGGCGCCGAGCTGGAAAAGCTCGCCCTGGATCCGCTTCAAACGATCGCCGAACTCCGGCGCCGACGAAACTAGACCCAGCGCGGCATTCAGTTCATCCAGCGTTCCGTACGCGCGGATCCGCAGATGGTCCTTCGGCACGCGATCCCCGCCGAATAGGCCGGTTTCGCCTTGGTCGCCCTTCTTCGTATAGATTTTCATCCTTCCGAAAACTTAGCCTTCGGAACGGAGGGAGATCAAGGGGCTTGACCGACCACGAGACTCCGGCTATTCACTGTTCATCGTTCAAGCCGGATGCGGGAATAGCTCAGTTGGCTAGAGCGCCACGTTGCCAACGTGGAGGTCGAGGGTTCGAGCCCCTTTTCCCGCTCCATTTTTCTCTTCGAACGCTCAAGCTCCTCGAAACTAAACTCGGACCGAACTCGAATTAAAACAGAACGCCGACCTGAAGCGTGAGGCCGGCCTGTTTCGTATGGCTCGACGGCTCGAGGATGTAATTCCCGCTCCCCGCTCCGTTCGCGTATTTCACTTCGGTCGTGTTCGATTCGCCGATCGCCGAATACTCGTACCAAGGCGTCAGCACGAGCCCGACCGCGGTAAGGGCCCTCGTCATGGAAAGACGGGAATTCGAGTTGGTCATGTTCATTCTCCGTTGTTCAGATAATGTTCAATTTCTATGTATATGCATGTTAATCGATGAAGCGAGCATGGTTGCCTCATCCCTCCGCTGCCGGCGGAGCCGTCGAAGTGGATCAACTTCCGCTTCTGTGGCACAAGATACATGCATATGCATGTATTGTCAACTACTGACATAACATCTCCTAGCTTGCGACATCGCACGCGTTATTGCGGCCCAAACATTGCCACGGAGCACAGATCCCACGAGCATCGCTCCGAGGAACCAACCGGAGAAGACCGTATGAAAACCCCACAACCGCCACCCCGCGCCCGATCATCGGGTTCTGCCGTCTGACGAATTCCAAGGTCGTGTCCACTATACCCACGATGATGAGCTGGCCTATTTCAACGCCTACATTGAACGAAAACAGCGACCAGGCCAACGCTTCGCGCGGCAGGCCGAATTCCTTCAGCACGCTGGCGAAGCCGAAGCCGTGGATCAGGCCGAACAGCAGGGCCGCCAGCGCCCGCAGGTCCTTGCCGTTGCCCCGCATCAGGTTGTCGGCCCCCACCACCACGATGGTCAGGGCGATGGCCGGCTCGGTGATCGAGGCGGGCGGGGCGAAGATGTCCAGCGCCGCCAGCGACAGGGTCAGGCTGTGGCCGAGGGTGAAGGCGGTGACGATCTTGACCAGCCGGCTGAGCTTGCCGCCGAGCAGCAGCAGGCCGCACAGGAACAGGATGTGGTCCGGGCCGATCAGGATGTGGTGGATGCCGGCCGGGACGAAGGTCTTGATCACCTCCAGCGCCCCGGCGGTGGTGCCGAAATAGTAGGTCCGCGCCTCCGCGCCGTGGTTGAAGATCCACTGCTGGCGCAGGCTGCCGTCCTGGTAGACGTTGACGAAGGTCTGGTGGAAGCGGTCGTAGAGGTAGAGGTTGGTGCGCACCGTCAGGGCGCCGGCCGTCACGTGCGGGATGGTGTAGGAGAACCTGAGCTGCTGCTGGCCGGGCAGGGGCGTCACCCCGGTCCACTGCGGCGTCAGGTCCTGGCCGCCGCTGCTCAGGAACAGGCCGCGGTTGAGGTCCTGGGTGATCTCGCGGAAATGGGCCTTCATCACCGCCGGGTCGTAGAGGCGGTCCGCCGGCGACACCGCCGCGTCGTGGGCGGGGTCGAGCACGTGGACGGTCAGGGTCCCATCGGCCACCCCGTCATGGACATTGATGTCGAGGTAGCTGAACGGCGCGGCGTGGGCGAACGCGTGCCCGGCGCCGAACAGCACGGCGATCGCGACCAGTAGCGGCAGCACCGCCGAGGTCCAGTTCTGCAAAACCGTCCGGGTCAACGACGCCCCCATCCCCACGCTGTATCTGAACGACGGTTCGCGCATCGAATGCACCCGCGACGACGATTCCTACTACAAAAAACCGCCGGGCTTTGCCTATCCGACGCTCCGAACAATTGACTTCGACCATCCGCTCGACTGGGCGCCCAGGTCCTTTCGCGCGTTCCAGGCCAGCAAGGGCACGTTCGATTACTGCACGCCGGAGGAAATTCCCGATCACGTTTTCGCCACGCTGGACCGCGTCATCGCGAAGGCCGGGAAGGATTATTCCGGCCAGCGGCAGGCCGTACCCGGCCGTCAGGCTGTCGCCCAGGGCGAGAATCCTGATCGGCGCCGTTCCGGCCCGACAGGCGACGCTCCAGGCCAGCAGCGCGAGAAGACAGAGGAGGACGTTGATTCCACGCCGTCCCGGTCCATATGCCCGATAGTTCATTCCCATCCTATGCGGCCTCGCCTTGTTTCCATCCCGTCACGATCCGATCATCCGTCTCGAAGGCGTCCGGGTGACGCTGCCCAGCGGCACGCGGGACGTCAATATCCTCTCCGCCATCGACCTTACCGTCATGCCGGGCGAAACCCTCGCCATCATCGGCCCCTCGGGCTCCGGCAAGACCACGCTGCTGGCCGTGATCGGCGGCTGGGTCGGCGCCCGAGCCGTGCTGCGGCAGACGAAGTAGCTAGATCTCGGCCTCGTCGAAGATGCGGCCGATATCTCCGCCCCACGCGCCATTGTATCGGTCGAGCCAGCGCTCGGCCGGTGTCTTGTTCAGCGCCAGCGTTTCGTCGAGCGGCGCGAGGTATGTTTCCTCGCCGAGCCCACGCGCCTTCAGTCCCTCGCGCACGGCGGAGGCGGTTTCGGAATTGATGAGGACCTCGCGCGCGGGTCCGAACGCGGCTTGGGCGAGCGAATGCTCGGAGTGGGTACGCTGGGTTTTCGGATCGAATTCCTTCAGCGCCTCGATCTCGTCGCCCCAGAGCTCGATCCGGATCGGTCGCGCCGCTTCGGGCGGGAACACGTCGATCAGGTCGCCGCGCACCGCGAACTGCTCGGCATCGCGCGAGACGGCGGAGCTTTCGCCGCACAGGACGCCGCCTTCCACCGCGCCCTCGTCGCGCGCGTCGATCCAGATCCGGGTGTTCGGCGCCGTCACGTCGGGCCACGCGCGATAGGATTCTCCGGTCTCCGTCACGAGGTTCAGCTGATCGCCGTTCTGGGTGACAAAGGCCGGTGCGCCAAGATACCCGTCACGGCAATCCTGGATGCACCTGTAAGTGCCAGTGAGGTTGATCGATTGCGCCGAGGCGCCGCTGGCGAAGGCGGCGGCGGCGCGTTCGTGCTCGCCGTGATTGTTCTGCGCGATGCCGAGATTGCGCCAGGCGTCGCCCATGCCGGGCGCGATTTCGAGGGCGCGGCGGAACAGGTGCAGGCCCTCGTCGACGCGGCCCTCGGCGACCTCGACCAGGGCGGAGAGGTGCAGCGCGTTGGCGTCGTCGGGGTTGGCGGCGAGGACCTTTGCGTAGAGCGCGCGTGCCTCGTCGAGCCGGCCCTGTTCGTGCAGGTCGGCGGCTTCCTTCGGGCGCCCTCCCGCGGCAGCGCGGCCAGTCGCGCGCCGACAAGCACCTCCAGCTCGTCGCCCACCCGCCGCAGTTCCGCCACGGCCTCCCGGCTCACCCGGGCGATCGAGGACCCGGGGAGGATGTCGTGGAAGGTGTTGTCTTCGCGGTTGCTATGTAGTCTTCCGCCTTCAAAGAGTTACTGGCGGAGGTCCGCGGGGTGATTGCCAGCGTGTTGGGCAAGTGATTGGGAAGGTGATGAGGAAAGTTCGGTCATGATCCCTCCCCACGGGGATCACACACCTCTTCCCCCTTCCCGTATACCTCCTTGTTTCTGTGCCCGCACACCGGACTTGGGTGGGTCAGCATCCAGGTCAATGACTGACTACCTTAGGTTCTGGGGACATGAGGACTTCCCGGGGCTGTTCATCTACGGTTAAGGTCAACTTTGGCTACAGTGTGAAGTGACCCGGCAGTCCTTCCCTTCCCAACTCTAAAACTGTGATTCACGGTGCTACTGTTTTTTTCCCGACTTGGTTTGGAGATTGCTTCACATATCCCCGGCCCCTTAGGTGAGGGGAGACCCCGTCCCGGCCTGGCCCTGGAACGGAACCCGAAAAATGAAGGGTGCCGCAGGGCAGACAGAGGACAGGTAGGTGGGTCGATCAGGACGGTAATTGCGAGAAGACACCCCGGACCAGCCGCCGGGGACGACCCAAAAGACAAAAGATGTGGATTCGGTGAGGAGGTGAGGAAGTCAGGTGGACAATAGGGTTCATCCACGACAACCAGGAGAGATTGACTTCTTCATTCTTATTAGTCATTATTGCCTCTAATCTTACTGTTGTTCTAGAATCTCAACTTTTAGATGTCCTTAAGGAGCATAGAGGGATAATAGATTGGTTGGTGGCAGATCTAAAAGGAATTAGTCCAGATTTTTGTATGCATTACATCTATTTAGAGGACAATGCCAAGCTGAGTAGAGAGATACAGCGCAGATTAAATCCTAATATGAAGGAGGTGGTTAAGAAGGAAGTAGTCAAGTGGCTGGATGCCAGGATTATATATCCTATATCAGATAGCAAATGGGTCAGCCCCACATAAGTTGTTCTAAAGAAATCAGGGCTGACCGTGATTCAAAATGACAAAGGAGAAGAGGTGCCAATGAGACTACAAACGGGGTGGAGAGTATGCATTGATTATAGAAAATTAAACTCCATGACAAAGAAAGATTATTTCCCTCTCCCGTTTGTAGATCAAATCTTGCAGAGATTGGCTGGGCAAAAGTACTTCTACCTTTTGGACGATTATTTCGGGTATAAGCGAGTTGGATAATTATTTTGAGATTGACGGCCATTATGTTTAATGATGCACATTTCGATCTGATCACCGTACACTTGGCAGACATGTGCATGGTTTTTATCTCTGTCTTCACCATGCTTTCAACTCAGATCCCATACAGACATGAAATGGTCAATAAATGACCAACACGATTTGAATGTTTATGCCCCAATTCGGGGGCATTTTAACGCAGTTCAAGATTTTCATTATCTCATTTTATTATTATTATTATCAATTTTAGATCGTAAGGACTCTTTTCCTAACGACTAATTAAGGGTTTTCTCCCCTTCGGAGAGATGTAATTAATGTCGCGACTTTCACTACGTCGCAGATTTTAGTCCCGACATGACACTCACTATCGTCTGACAAGTCAGACGACGCGCCCTAGCGATTCCAGGCCACCTTTGGTCTTGGAGCCTAAATAAATTGTCACTCTATGACAAGTACATCTACGTACTAAATAAATGAAATAAATAAATAAATAAAAGGGATCCCAATAGGTCTGTGAATGAGTATTCGAGGCAGGCCCGGTCTTGGAATCATTGAATAAATTTCTCCTTAACCATTTTAAAGCTCTCTACATCTTCTAGGAGAAAATAATAAAACCACTCCAACACGGCCCCATCCAATGAGCGACGGAAAAGGTACGCCATAAGGCGATCATCATATTGGTACTGGGCTGACTCATGTAAAAAGTCCCTAACATGAATATAGGGATTACTAGACCCATAATACTTGTGATAGTTTAGAAGTTCAGATTAAGGTGGGAACTAGATATTATGGAAATTGGGAATGGGGACGTATGGGACACATTTTTTATTATTCATTTTATTTATTTATTTATTTATTTTAGTGTGTAGGTATGCCAATCACGAGATGACGACTTATTTCGACTCTGGAGACTGAGAGGCTTGGAGTCGTTGATGTGTATGCATCGTCTGACTGAACACATGATAGTGGACATCGAGTAGGGACCCAAAACTATTGTGCCATAAAGGCCACGACATTAATTAAATCCCTCCAGAGGGAGAAAACCCTTGATTGATCATTAGGAGATATGGTCCTATAGCATGAAACTTGCATTAATATACAACAAAAATGTAGAATATTATTGTATATTTTTTTGTTATTTTGCAGTGTGGACTTAAAGTTATTTATGACGAGACCTCGTTGAATCAGCGGGAGAGAGACCTTGCGTCACTTGCAATTGCTTCACTTTGACCAGGGTTAATATTCTTTTATTCTCACTCTCATTTATATGGATATTCCACTCCCCCTTTATACTTTTCCCACATTTTTTGCATCCATATTGTCATGGTATCATAATTTAATGTTGCCTTGATTTACTAGATTTAGGCTAGAAATCTGCATGCACTTCGGTGCACATAGGGCCATGCATTGCATATTGCAGTTGCATTCCATCTTGATAAGTGACCCTATCGGCTTCATATTTTTTGGAGTCGACTAGGTGATCTTATCTTTGACCTACGCGAACGCTAATTTTGGAGCACGTATTTCAAAGGTAAGGATTCGTCTTCCCAGGTTCGTCCTTTAGAAGATTTTATTCCTTTTAGTTTTGTCTAATTCTCCTCTAAACCCCATGTCAAGAGATCAAGACCTTGAGAAGTTAGAAGTCCCAGAAGTCACTGGTTCTCTACAAACCACACTGGAACGAGCAAGTTTCTCCGAGAAAGATCAGAGGTTTAGGAACCCTAACCGAGGTAATTTCAAGTTTGGTCTTTAGAAGTATTTGTTTCCCTTTATATCTTATACCTTCCCTCCAAATTTTGTGAACTTAGATCAAGCAGTTAAGGAGTTAGAAGGTTAAAAAATTGTCAGTTCCCCGCAGGACATGTAGGAACAAGGACCATCTTCCAATAACAAATTCGAAGTCTAGGGAATAAATCAAGGGTAGGTTATCTCATGAACGACTTAAAGATCAAGTTAGGATTAAAAGTCCTCTAATTTCATGAAATGTCATGCTTTTTATACGTCATATTTTACGATTTACTTTCACTGCGTCGATAGGTCATTTCTGCATACATAATTCCTGCCCTTAATAGGAAAGATGATAACTTTAGCTTAATCCATGAAAACCTATACATCTTCATGATTTAATTTTATTCCATCATGCCATACCCATCTATTTAGCATGTTTTTGTACATTATTTGCCCTAGAATAGGCCTTGCATAATCAATTTCTGGTTCTGTCTGCAACAGATAGAAAATGGTCTCACTGAGACTGCCTACTTCAAAAGGCGCCCCCCCGACAGACCGCTACTTTCAATAAGCCGTTCTTTCTAGACACCATCTGTTTTCCTTTCTTGCCTTCTACTCACCCTAAACAGAACACAGATCAGCGCTTATAAATGTATGATAAGCTGAGGTAATTAGGTCCTAATCCTATCTATCTCTTCATATTCATGACATTAGTTATATTATATGTCAATCATGGTAGATTTCATGACCTTCATGTTTTAAACATATATTTTAATCATATGCTAATTTCATACTAAAATCATATAGTCTTGTATTAAAATTATTTTCATACGATTTATGGAACTTGTTACATTGGTGTTTGATTGCTCCCAGGTCCGCGAAGAACTGCTGGCCAACCTCGACGGCGGCAGCGCCATCATGTCGCCGTACATCGACGGCGCGATGGCGTCTCGCCTGAATCGCTGGAAGACGCTAGGCCTGATGTTCTGGACGTTGCGCTCGGACGACAACATCCGCAAGTTCCCGCGTACCTGGCAGATCCTGCGGGACGTGCCTGGGCTGATCGCCGCGTCGCTGAACGTGCTCGAGGCGGAAACCACGATCAAGCCGCACATCGGCAATACCGATGCCATCATCCGCTGCCATCTCGGATTGGTCGTGCCCGAGCCAGCGCCGCGTTGCGGGTTTCGCGTCGGCGGCGAGACCCGGAGCTGGCAGGAGGGCAAGCTGCTGATGTTCTGCGACGCCCACGAACACACGGCATGGAACAACAGCAACCGCCCGCGCTACATCCTCGTGCTGGACGTCGTGCGCCCGGAGTTCCAGGATCGGCTGCACGCGGTGTCGGCACGTGTACTGGCGGGCATCCGGCTGGACGCGGCGGCCAAGCAGAAGCCATGGGTGCGGCGCCTGGTCGGCGTGCCCGCCCTGCAGCGCATGGCATTCGCCACGCTGCAAACGGCGTACCGCGCGGCGATGCTGCGCCGCAGCCTGCGCGACCTGCTGCGTCCTCGTCGCGTGGCGCCCGCGCCGCAATCGCGCTCGGAACATGCATAGGGGGCGACGATGACGATGGGTACTCCGAGCCTGCAAACGGCGCTGGACGCGATCGATCTGGAGCGGACCGACCTGTTCGCGGACGACGCGCACGAGGAGATCTTCGATCTGCTGCGCGCGCATGATCCCGTGCATTACAAGCATGCGACGTCCGGCGCAGGCGCGTTCTGGAACGTGACGCGCTACGACGACGTGATGGCCGTCGACACCAACCACGCGGTGTTCGCCGCGCGTGACAGCACCTTCATGGAGGACATGCCGGACGATTTCACCGTTTCCATGTTCCTGTCCATGGATCCGCCCCAGCACACCGTGTATCGCGATGCGTTGCGCCCGGTCTTCTCCGCGCAGCACGTCGCCACGCTGGAAGCGGCGATCCGCGCGCGCACCGCGACGATCCTGGACGAGCTGCCGGTGGGCGAGGCCTTCGACTGGGTATCGCGCGTGTCCATTGAACTGACCTCGCACGTGCTCGCCGCGCTGTTCGATTTTCCGGTCGAGCGCCGGCACAAGCTGGTCGAATGGTCGGATCTCGCCGTGCTGAAGTCGCTGCGCCAGGGTGGCGACCCGGTGGCATGGGAGGAGCGCAAGGCGAGTTTCCTGGCGTGCCTGCACTTTAATTTCTACATTTATTTTAAATTTCTGTACACTTTCGTGATACCTATTTGCACCCTTCCGAGTTTCTCAGCTCATGGGTGGCGACGTAAGATCCGAATGGTATCGGGTTTGATTCAGTATCCAGATATTGGGTCGTTACAACTGGACCATCTCTGGTCCCAACACTTACTTGTCACTAGTCCCCATTTATACGCATGGGACACCATGCAATCAACCACCCGAGGCCTCAAAATTCCACAACTCACGCCACTCTCCAACTTATCTCGATTGATAACATCTTGGCTAGGAAAGCCCATCCGTCAACCACTAGCCACATGTCGAAAAGAAATCTAGACTTGTTTAGCTCTCCTCTCCTGCTTCTCTACAAGAGCCAACAACTAGTCATTTCAAAATCTCAGTCGGTCATCCGTCGGCTCTAACACCTATTATTCTCGTCTACCGAGCCAAACTCCATATGGACACCACCTCTGGTGCTAACTTAGCTCTCTTGCCAACTCCAACCTGTGATGGGAGTATGACGAGGTCATTTATACCAATCTCATATTTCTCAAACCATGCCAACTCTGAACCGAGAGCTTTAGGAAACTCATTCCAAGTTAAAACAACACGGGGCCTCCCTCTGACACCATGCCTTCAAGAGCACTTATATCAAGGAGCTGCCCGTTCCACGCCACAAGACTAGCCAAATTACTTATTATTACCATTATTATTATTTATTATTATCATTATTCATTTATTATGCCATTATACATTTTTTAATGTCGCTGGGCACTGGCCCACAAGCCTATTAACATCTCCCACTTGCCCATTTAGGTCTAGCAATATATGTCCTTTCTTTTTATACGGTAAATGATCTCAATAGTCACATAGAAAATAGAGCGTGCGACTTCTGCGAGATTTATCAAGTAACCAACAAGTGTTACGTTGAGTCGTCACCTTACTAGCGAATCTCCCGATATCTTTTTTGGGCATATTTTATTAATTGCTGCCTATATCCTTAACCATGTGCCTTTACAGTCAGTTTCTTTTTACCCCATATGAATTGTGCCATGGCCACAAATTTATTTTGGATCATTTACGTCCGTGGAGTTCAACGAGATTTAACATGTTTAATATCACGTGTATTTAGTTTTTTGTTCAAATTTATGCAAATTTGTTTTACATATGTAAGATAATTTGTGAATTTGCTCGAAGTTGTTCTAACAATATTGGGTGATCTTATATGAGTGGGCGATGATTGTGGTTGTTTGACTTTGATATCAATGTTGAGAGATCCCAAGAAAAAATAATAAAAAAATAGTCCGATGTGGTGACGGTCTGGGTGCCGAAGGCGTCGGTGGCCGTGCTGGCCGAGGCGGGGGCCGCCGGCTGCGGATAGGCGAGCGGCGCCGAGGTCGCGGTGGTGGTCGAGTTCGGATATTGCGTGTCGTAGAAAGGCAGGTCCGCCGAGGTCGAGGGCAGGAAGCTGCTGGCGAAGCTCGCGGCCGAGGTGACGGGCGATGACGAGGCGTTTGGCAGGTTCGTCGTCGCCTGCGCGTTGAAGATGCTCGCCAGATCGTAGGTCACCGGCTGGGTCGTCAGCCGGCTGTCGGTGCCGGCGAAGATGTAGCGCGTGCCGACCTGGGAATTGAGCGTCGCCTGCACGTCGGTGATGACGCCGCTCAGCACGTTCTGGAGATTGGTGACCGAACTCGGCTCGTTGATGCTGAAAGACTGCAGCGCGCCCTGCAGCGTGGTCGCGTCCGTCTGCAACTGGCTCAGCGCGTCGCTATAGGCGCCGAGATAGGTATTCACGACGGTGTTGTTCTGGACGTAGGCGTTCTCGGTCTGCGTGCTGGAGGCGATGCTGAGGACGGTCTGCGCCTGGTTGCCATAGGCTTCCAGCGAGGTTTCCGCCTGCCCGGTGGAGAGCTGCGACGACAGGTTGTTCAGCAGGGTCTGGTTGTTGTTGATCTGCGTCGAGGTGAGCAGGTAGGTGCTGATCGAGCTGATCGCGCTGCTGTTACTCATGCTTCGTCACCTCAGGCCGCGTTGAACAGCTGCTGCTGCAGCTGGTTGATCGTCCCGATCACCTTGGACGCGGCGTTGTAGGAATTCTGCAGGACCACCATCAATTCCAGCTGCTGGTCGACCGAGACGCCGGTCACGTTCTTGTAGCTGGCGGTCGTGGTCGAAAGATTGGTCGAGGCGCTGTTGTAATTGTCGCTCGCCTGGGAGGCGCGGGTCGACTGGTCGGTCGCGAAGAGCTGCGGCACGTCGGCGAGGGACACCGACTGGCTCGGAATGTCGCCGGCGACGGCCGGAGAGCCGGTCGAGCCCGGATAGCTGTAGGAGATGGTGGTCGAGTTGCTGGTCGACGCATCGGTCACGGTCGCCGCGCCGGTCGAGAGGAAGGACACGACGTTGGCGGCGTCGCTCTGGCTGAGGATGCCGGACAGCGTCGTCGTCCCGTTGGTCAGGTTGGCGTTGACCTGCAAGGTGCCGACCGTGGCGGCGCTGGACGTGCCCGCCGTCGAGGTGAAGAGCGAGTTGGCGAGGTTGGCGGCCGCACCCGTCGAATCGACCGAGGCATTGCCCACGCCGCCGAAGACCTGCTGGAACTTAAGATAGAGTGGGGAAAGGGTAGAGTATGTTTGGAAACATTTAAACCCTCTCACCTAAACAAGTGTATGTTCTTTTTTAGAACCATGCTACCAAGAAGGCAAAGAGATCTTCCCCAGGCGGATGAAAGGGGATCGGGGGTAGATGACCCAAATGGGGCAAATGACGGAGCTGTCCATGCTCCTGCAGTTGGCAGAGGGTAGGTGCCCAGCGCGGGAGTCAACTTGGAGGGGTTTATGCATAGCTTCCAAGGGTCGATGCAGGCCATGCTGCAACAGATGCTACAGTAGCCCGCAGCCGCACCACGTCATGACCTGCCGGTGCTCGATCAGTTCCTAAGATTGGCGCCTCCTATTTTTACAGTGGAGAGCCGTCCAGAGGTGGCTGAGTCATGGCTCAGTGAAATGGAGAAGAAGTTCCACGCAATGTGATGTCCCGAGGAAGAGAAGGTGAATCTAGCGGCCTATGTATTACAAGATCAAGCTGACCTGTGGTGGAAGGCCAAGATGAGAACCACCTTCGCCGACTACCACGATGGAGACATATTATGGGAATGGACTGGTTGGATCAACATTGCGTTCTCTTGGACTGTCATCGGAAGAGGGTGATTTTTCAAAAGCTGGGGAAGGAAACATTCTTCTTTCAATGCCCTAGGGACAAGTCCGAGAGAATGATGGTATCAACCATCCGGGCCTCCAAGCTGATCAGCAAAGGATGTAACTATTTCTTAGCTAGTGTGGTGCTTGAAGTAGGCTCCATCACGATTTTGGAGGACTTGGACGTAGTCTGAGAATTTCCAGATGTGTTTCCTGAGGATCTACTGGGACTACCACCAGCTCGAGAGATAGAGTTCTCTATTGAGCTAGTACCAGGCACAGCACCCATCTCCGTTCCACCATACCGAATGGCTCTGGCAGAACTTGCAAAACTTAGGAAGTAATTGCAAGAGTTGCTAGACGAAGGCTTCATCCGGCCCAGCGTGTCCCCGTGGGGAGCACCAGTCTTGTTCGTGCAAAAGAAGGATGGGACCATGCGGCTGCGCATTGATTACCGTAAGCTCAACCAGGTCACCATAAAGAAAAGTACCCTTTGCCAAGGATCGAAGAGTTGTTCGACCAATTATCATCTGCCAAAGTCTTCACCAAGATTGATCTGAGGACATGCTATCACCAGATCAGAATCAAGCCCGAAGATGTGTCAAAGTCTCCCTTTAGGACTCGGTATGGTCACTACGAATTCCTTGTGGTACCATTCGAATTGACCAATGCTCCGATGGTGTTCATGGAGCAGATGAACTAGATCTTCCATCCTTATCTAGATCAGTTTGTCGTGGTCTTCATAGATGACATCCTGATATATTCTGCCATCCAGGAAGAGCATTGGCAGCACTTGAGAGTGGTTCTACAGACCCTCAGGGAGAACAAATTCTTCGCCAAATTCAGCAAATGTGAATTCTGGCTAGATCGGGTTATATTTTTTGGGCATGTTATATCCGGGAATGGCATATCGGTGGACCCTAGCAAGGTGGAAGTAGTGATAAAATGGGAAGCACTGAAGACAGTCATGGAGATTAAGAGCTTCCTTGGACTAGCCGGGTATTATCATCGGTTCATTGAAGGCTTCTCCACCATTGCAGCCTTCATGACCAAGTTGACCAAGAAGGGAGCAAAATTTATCTGGTTAGAGGAGTGTGAAGATAGTTTTTGGAGGCTCAAGGAGAAGTTGACGTCAGCCCCAGTGTTGGCGCTCCCCCAAGGGAATGATGGCTTCACGGTATATACAGATGTCTCCAAGATCAACCTAAGGTGTGTACTAATGCAAAATGGTCATGTGATTGCCTATGCTTCAAGGCAGTTAAAGGACCATGAAAAGAACTACTCCATTCATGACCTGGAAATGGCAGCAGTCATCCATGCCTTGCGTATCTAGAGACACTACTTATATGGGGTTCGGTTTGAGGTCTTCACTGACCATCAAAGTCTCAAATACATATTCACCCAGAAGGAACTCAACCTGAGGCAAAGAAGGCGGGTAGAATTGACTTCGCCCTACAGTACCATCCAGGCAAGGCCAATGTGGTGGCGGATGCTCTTAGCCACAAATTGATGGCGTTAAGCTTGCATCGAGAGTGGGACATGATAGAGGGTGTGATTGACTCACGACCCGAGAAAAGGAAGCAATTCAGTCTCCTAGCTGGGTGGTCAGCAAGACCTGCATACTTGGATAGAATTGCTGAGGCACAAAGGCAAGACATGGTGTTGCAGAAGCAACTGAACATTGAGGACTTCCAAATGGGAATTGATGGATTGATTGTATTCCAAGGAAGAATTTGTGTACTAGACGATGTGGAGATGAAAAGGGACTTGATGCAGGAGGCGCATAGGTCAAAATTCTCCATCCATCCCGGAAGCACCAAGATGTTCCAAGATATGAAGAGGATGTACTGGTGGCCAGGAATGAAGCGAGACATTACGGAATTCGTGTCCAAATGTCTCACATGTCAGCAAGTGAAAATAGAACACCAAAGATTGGGCGGTCCTCTCCAGACCATTGAGATGGCACAATGGAAATGGGAACAAATCACCATGGACTTTGTGTTGGGTCTACCCATGACCAGGAGAAGGCATGACACAATCTGGGTAATTGTAGACAGGTTCACAAAGACTGCACACTTCTTACCTGTCAACAATCAAACCCCAGTTGAATCCTTAGTAATACTATTCATCACTGAGATTATTCAGTTGCATGTGCACCCTTGTCCATCATTTCTGATCGGGACCCTCGATTCACTACGAGGTTCTGGAAGAGTTTGCAGCAGGCTATGGGGATAGAGTTGCGGCTCAGCTAGGCCTTTCACCCTCAGACCGATGGGCAATCTGAGCATACCATCCAAACTCTAGAAGATATGTTGAGGGCATGCAGCATCGAATGGAGAGGGAATTGGGATGATCACTTACCCCTGGTAGAGTTTGCATACAACAATAGTTACCATTCCGCCATCGAAATGGCACCTTATGAGGCACTCTATGGGCAGCCATGCAGGTCACCGGTGTGCTGGTATGAAGTTGGCGAGAAGTAGCTGTTTGGGCCACAACTGGTACAAGACTGCTCAGAAAAGATATCCATGATCCGACAGTAACTCCTCACAGCCCAGAGCCGTCAGAAAAGTTACGCAGACCAGCAGCGGAGAGAGTTGACATTTGCATAAGGAGACCATGTGTTCCTAAAGGTGTCTCCTACCAAGGGAGTCATGCGATTTGGAAGGAAGGGTAAGCTCAGTCCTAGATATATTGGGCCTTTTGAGATTCTGCAAAGGGTCGGCAAGGTGGCTTATCGACTTGCCCTCCCGCCCGCTCTGGCACATGTGCATCCGGTGTTCCACATCTCCATGCTCAGGGAATATGTCCGAGATGCCTCGCATGTGATAGAACATGAACCTTTGGAAGTTCCAGCAGATCTGTCTTATGTGGAGCAGCCCATCAAGATCATAGACTAAAAGGATCAGGCATTGAGGAATAAGATCATCCGACTGTCGAAAGTCTTATGGAGGAATTCTCATTCCGAGGAAGCAACTTGGGAGCCGGAGGACAAGATGCGCACAGGCCGATGGTCGGGCTCATTTGATTGATCATCGTGCGCCAATCCGTGATCCCTCCCAGCTTCAGGCCGTCTTCGTAGCCAAAGACACTCGACGACATCACGGGCCAGTTGGTGAGCGCCTTGCCCACGGATGGAAAGCCCATCGGCGTGCCATTTAAAGTAAGCGCATCGAGACCCGTCACCTGAATCTGATAGCAACCACCCTCGGATGGGAAACCCTGTGACGGATCGAAGAGGCTAAATATCAATGCCGCCTGAACGCGAACGTGCGCGGGGGGAATATCCGAGAGCCCAAAGGTTTGATTTTGAAAATTCCACGCGGCCGGTGCCGTGGCACCGCTCTGCGGATAGTAACCATAGTAGGTCGCGGGCGGCCCCGCGGAAATCGTGCCTTGGTAGTTCGGGTCGGTGGTGGCCGTGGCACCATTGGAGCCATCATTCCAGCCAAAGACCGTGAACATCAGGGCCGCTTCCGTGATGGTTGGAAACCGGCCGAAGCCGCGGGTTGCGCTCCCGCCGGTGGTTAGCGTACTCGTAATCGGCACGACCTGCCCGATGCCGCACTTGTTCGTGTAGGCGTTGTTGGAAATGAGGTAGCTATCCCCGAAAGACGGCACCGTGGAAAAAGGGGTCGTGACGTTCGGGTCGACCAGATTCTGGCACCGGATGTAATCGAAAATCTCCGTCAGGATCTGGTCCCGCTCGTTCTGAGTGTACTTCGAGACGAAGTTTCCGCCGAAGCCGGGGATGGGTGCGGACGTCAGATTGCACAAATATTGCATCAAGGCCCAGTTACGATCCAAGCTCCCGTCCCCATCTCCCGCCGTATAGCTCGAGGGAAGATCATTCGTCGCGGAATAGGGGTTCTGGCGCTGGAAGTAGTACGGCAGGCCGCCAATCTTCCCGCAGAAGGCGATGGTGCTATCCAGGGCCGTGCGCGTTGCGGTTGTGGTGCCGCTGCTGACAGGCCAGATGCCGATTCGCGGCTGGTTGAAGAGATTCACGTCAGGCGCGCGGCTGCTGGCGGTAAGGAAGAAGCGCGCCTTTTCCAGGAAAAGCGGGGCGACGGAACTCGTGGAGCTGCTGTCCGCCGCGATCACGCTGTTGACTCCATTCGAGCTCGACGTGCGCGCATAGGTGGCGCTGTCGGCCACGCCGCCTGCTCCCGGGAGCGTATTGGGGAGCAGGCCATTGGGGAGATCGGACTGGAAGGCGAGCTCGTCGACGCTGTCGTAGAGCCGCTCGCCCGTTTTAAAGGAGAGCGTTCCGGTGCCGGCGACGGAGCTGGTTCCGACGTTGCTGACGGGCGGCGCGGTTCCGGCGTTGGAACCTAGATTGCTGGCCTGGGTGGTGCTGCCCACATTCAGTTTCGGAGCCAGCGTGAAATACGGCATGAACTGGGACGCGGTGTAAGTCGATCCGTTGTGGTTGACGGCGGGAAATAGCGCGCCCAACACGGTGCTCAGGCACGTGGTGGCGGGATGGCCCGGATAACGCTGAAATTCATTCTGCGCCGGCTGGTTTTCGGCAAGGTTATTGGCCTCAAAGGTCGTATCCGCGCGCGGCGTGTCCCAGAAGACGCCCTCGGAGGCAGTGTTGATGTTGACCTTCGCCGTCTCGTCATCGGTCCAGTAGGCGATGCGGCCGACGATGGGATTCGTCGCGGTGGCGGCGTTGACGTTGACGGACAACGTATCGGTGCCTGCTGTCGGCACGACAACGGTGCCGTCTTTCAGCACGTAGAGCCATTTGACCGGCATGGGAATGGAATTGTTGCCTTGATTGGAGGGCGTGTTGCTCGACGTATTGACGGCGGGCCCCGTCGTGGTGTTCGGCTGGTTGACCCAAAAACCCTCGATGCCCGGCGTAATGCCATTGATCTTGTAGGTATTCACCTGATTGCCCGCGGGATTTTGGTAGCTGGTCAAATCGGAAGGGTTGCCGTCGACGATCGGATAATGGAGCGTCCCCTTGGCATCGGCCACGGGCTGGTTCAGGTCCACGAACAGCGAGGGGGTCTGGTACCAGGCGGCGGAACCGCAAATTTGCGATGAATCGTTGCCCGGCGTGTAGGTGCCGGAGACGGTTGGCGTGTCCCAGGAAAAGAGGCGGTAGTTGGTCAGGGGCTTGCCGGTGTTGTCATAGGTGCGGATCATTCCCGGTTGGGACGCCCAGGCGACGGTGGTGCCGTTGCTGGTGGCCTGCTGGATCTGGGCCATGACGAGGCTGACGGTGGAGTCGGCCAGGGTCTTCACGGATGAACCGTTGGCGTAGAGCTTCGAGGACTTCAGGTTGTTCTCGCTGCTGATGATGAGGGCGAGGATCAGCGCCGTGAGCAGCACGAGGCAACCAAGCACGAGCAGGAGCGCCACGCCGCGGCGCGGACCGGGATTGCGGTGAAAGGCCCCGTGAGGGATGGCGCGATGCGGCTTCATGAGCTGGTCCATTTCGCGCCGCGAATGAGCACGTCGGTCTGGAAGACGTAGTAGTTCAGCTTGACCGCGTTGCCCGCGATGTTTCCGGCAACGGCGTTGAGCACGTCCTCGAATTTATCCAAATCGCCCTTCACTCCCCCGCTGGTGTAGAGCTTGGTGGGATCCTGAAAGAGGCCCGAGGTTAGCCCGAGATTGGGCGGTGAGCTGCTGCCGGCGGCGGGATTCAGGGCCGACAGCTTGATGGCCGAGGCCTCGTCGATGGCGACCATGACGACCTTGACGAGAGGCGGCAGTTGATTGCCGGTCAGGGTCTGCGTTCCGGTCGTCACCACCGAGGCGTTGTAGGCCGAATCATAATTGTAGGTGGGAGTCGTGCTGCTGGCGGTGGTGGTGTAGATCGGGGCCGTGTTGACTTGCCCGTCCGTTGCGCTGCTGGAGTACTGCTCCGGCATGATGATGAGGGCCACGATGTTGTTGGCCAGCGGACGCACGGTGACCGTCCCCGTCGATGATTCCGGCTGCGTGAGGTCGGGGATGGCATTCTTGATCCATGCCGGCAGTGAGCCGCCTGCGGCCGGGATGGCTCCCGCGGTATAGATCCCCAGGTTTTCCGAGGGCTGGAGCATCTCCATCAAACGGTAGCGGTATTCGTTTTGCGGCTGGTTGCTCAGCGCGTTGAGGAAGGAAGGCCGCAGCGGGTCCTGGCAGTAACAGACAAAGTACCCGCAGGCATTGAGCAGGTTGCTGAGCTGGCCGTAGCTCGCGGTATCGCTGGAATTAACTACTCCAAGCGGCGCCTGAAAAAAAATGGCCTGGGTGACTTGCGTGACGTTGCCGGCGGAGCCGGGGGAGCCGGAGATGAAGGACGAAGTGCCGATCGGCCCGTTCCCCGAGATGAACTGCAGCTCCGACTGGCGCATGTAGTACGAGGGCGTCGTCGTGCCGGAAGCGTAGTAGTAGCTGTAGTAGGTGTTGAGGGTCGCCTGGCTGATGTTCCGCGTCATGCGCTCGAAGGCCACGCGAGCCTGCTGCATGGAGGTGGTGGTCTGCGATGTCTTTTTCCAGGCCTGGCTCGTGATCTGGATGATCGAGAAGATGATCGTCATCAGGATGAAGAGGATCGCTATCGCGACGAGCATCTCGACGAGGGTCACCCCGGCGCGTGGCATTGGGCTTCGTGAAAACGCGTCGTTTTGCCCAGCTCGTCTCGCGCCAGTCATACTTCGGCTTGTCTCGCGGTGCCGCTGCTAAAAGCCGGAATTGGGCACAACAATCGGGAACACGTTGGTTGCAGCCGTTCCCGGCACCGTACGATTCACAATGGATACCTGCACCACCACGGCGTTCGTCGCGATGGTCGCCGTTGTGTTCGCCGCCGTATTGATGAACATCGAATTCGCCGTCGAGTTCCCTGCAGTGCTCATCGAGACATTGGTCACGCCGTAGCTCACCGTGTAAATCTGCTCGGGAGCCCCCGGGGTGGTGGGGAGCCCCTGGCTGTCGAAATAGCCGTTGGTCAGGGTGTTGATGCTGGCGAAGGGCATCATCTCGATCTTGTTGCGGGCGAATTGCACAATCTGCGATTCGGTGGTCGTATCCGAAGCTTCGCGCGCCTGCATGAGACCCATCGGGATCAGGGCCACCATGCTCAGCAGGGCAAAGCTCGTGACGCCCAAGGCGATCACCACTTCCACAAGGCTGAAGGCCTTGCTAACCGAGAACCGCGGGAATCGGCGATGATTCATACAGTCCTCTTTGTGGTTTTATATTCTGAATTAAAGTCCAAATGAGAAATGCACTTTAATACGGAAGAGTCAGTTGAGACAGAGTTCGCCCAAGATACAGAATTCGGGGGAAAGGGAGAGATCATTTGCTTGGGACGGGAAGAGGCTCTTCTAGGAGAATGCTGAGGCTCAGTGCTGAACCACGTGGCCAATGTAAAGGTTGAAGGCTTCGATGCCAATGGATGCTAACCCGTTTTTTTTGCACTTATCGCGGACAATACGGATCATTCAAAAGTCCATTTTTGAACCTTGGTCCGATGTTTGAGCCAAGTTCGCCCGGCCTCGATTTGCATTTTATGATGTGCGCTCAGTTCATTTAGCGGATTGGCTTCATGGTTTATTCAGGGATATTCGCAAATGATTGGTAAAAAGTAGGTTGCACTGCCGTTTACGAGCGCCTTTGGCGTGCCCTTCCGGTCCATATCCCGGCGCAAAGGCCTTTCCGCGAGGCATTTTGAAGGAGATAAGTGCAACAGAATCCCGGCTGCGTCCATTGTCGCTAAAGCCCTAATACTTTAAAAAGGTGCGAAATCGGAGCAACCCTTTCAACCCTATGAAGACCCTGAACAAATCCCTCTCCCGCGCAATCGTCCCCGCCCAGCGCCTCCTCCTTATCGGATCGATGGTGACCGCCCTGGCAGGGGTCGGCCGAGCTGCCAATACATCGCTCTATTGGGATGCCAACGGGACGAATGCGTCCCAAGGCGGCAACGGTACCTGGGATGCCGCGACAACTTCGAACTGGGATACCGCCGCGACCGGGGGAACGTTGCAAACTTACACCCCGAACACGACGCCGAGTACGATTACGGCGGTATTCGGTGGTTCGGGCACGACGGCCGCTGCGTCGGGCGGTGCGTTGGGGGCTACGGTGACGATTGCCCCCAGCACCACGATCAACGTCAACAATGTGACGTTTTCCAATACCGCAACGACCGGGGGCGCGGCCTATACCATCGCGGGAGGCGCGGGATCGGTTTTGAATTTTAGTGGTACCAGCGCCAACGAGCCCTCGATCAACCTGGTCAACAATTTCACCGGCAATCAGGCGATTACCGCGAACATCTCGAACGATGCCGGAACCGGCTTGGTCATTAACATGGCTGGTTCGAGCAATTTCCTCTCCCTCAATGGCAATAATTCCGGCCTCACCGGAACCACGACGCTGAACCTGAAGGGCGGCACTGTCGGCCTTACGGCGCCCGGGGCACCCAGCGCCGGCACCAACAATGGCCTGGGCACCAGCACCGTCCAGTTTACTTCGGCAGGCACGATCAACTACCGTACGACGACCACGGGCAATCTCAATTACGGCAACAACATCGTCCTGAATGGAGGCAACGGCGGGTTCAATGTCGGTGGCGCCGGGGCCTCGACCCAGAACTTCACCTTTGGCTCACTGACTTTTGATACCGCCAATACGTTCACCTTCGCCG
The DNA here is from genome assembly GCA_024336825.1 of Amorphophallus titanum. NCBI lineage: Eukaryota > Viridiplantae > Streptophyta > Magnoliopsida > Alismatales > Araceae > Amorphophallus > Amorphophallus titanum. The sequence goes on along the minus strand of JANBPO010005683.1, from coordinate 93,227 downwards.
GCTCGATCGGATCGGGTTCGGCCGGCCGAATCATCTTTTCGAACGTGGTGCTCGCGGCCAACGGCACGCTGTCCTTTGGCGCCACGGCGACGGGAAATGCCACGGTGGGGGCAGTCACCCAATCGGGCGGCAGCTTTTCCCTCACGGTAACGGGCGGATCGGGGCTTTCGAATTTGCTGATGAACGGAACGAGCAGCTACGGCGGTGCCACGACCATCCAGCAAAATGCGGTGACGCTCGGCGCCAACAATGCGATCGGCCAGACGGGAACGGTGACCGTTGGAACTTCCGGGACATCCCTGGTCAATTTGAATGGCTTCAATCAAACCGTAGGCGGCCTGGCCTCGACCTCGGGCATCACCAGCACCATTGAAAACGTGACGACCGGGACGTCGGTGCTCACTTACAGCGGCGCCAATTCGACCTACGGCGGCGTGATCACGGATACAGGCACGGCTACCCATTCCCTGGCGGTGACGGTGAGCGCGGGCACGCTGACGCTCACGGGCACGAATGCCTACGTGGGCGCGACGACGGTCAACGGCGGTGACCTGGTTATTTCCAGCACGGGCAAGCTGGCGGCGAATGCCAACGGCACGCACCTCACCAGCGCGGTCACGGTCAGCAGCGGCACCTTGAGCGTCGCGGGCTCGATCGCCGGCACGGTGGCCATCAACAGCGGCGGCACGCTGAGCGGAGCCGGCGGCACCGTCGGCGCGTTGACCATTGCCGGCGGCGGCATCATCAACACAGTGGATGGCGTGATCGGCACGCTCAACGGCTCGACCCTCGCGCTGAACGGCAATGCCACGCTGGGAATGGAAATCGGCACGGCAGGCGCGGACGAACTGGTCTTCTCCGGTGCGGCAACGGTGGGAGCAAGCGACGCCTTCACGGTGAATGTGACAGCGCTCAACGGCGTCACCGCCGGCACCTACGTCATCGCGTCGGCTTCCAGCGGCCTGGTGGCGTCGGACTTCTCCGCGGGCACGCTGACGAACCTGGCCGGTTACACCGCCTCGTTCGCGCAGGGCTCGGGCGATACCATCGACCTGATCATCCAGTCGTCCAATCCCTCCAGCACCAACTACTACTTCACGGGCGCGAACAGTGGCTCGTTTACAGACGCGGGCAACTACAGCACGGCGGCCACGGGCGGCACGCCGCAGACCGGCAATGCGCTGTCGGCCTCGAGCGATGTGTTCCTCGATGCCGACTCGCCCTCGAACACGCCGCCGACTTTGGCCTCCACGGCGACGATCAACTCGCTGACCTACGTCACGTCCGGTGAGACTCTGGCCGGCACGACGGGCAACTTGACTATCGCAGCCGGCGGCGGCACGGGCATCACCGACAGCGCCACGGGCGGCACGACGGAAACGATCCAGCCAACGGTGACCTTGGGCGCGTCGCAGGCGTGGACGGTCTCGTCGGGCAGCAACACGCTGGCCGTCTCGGGCGCCATCGCCGGCACCTCGGGCCAGACCCTCACGCTGAACGGTCCCGGTAAGTTCGTCTTCAGCTCCGGTTCCACCGGCGGGAGCTTCGCCGGCAACACCACGCTGGCCAGCGGTTCGCTCCTCATCACCAACGGCAACACCGGTTCGGCCCTCGGCACGGGCACGTTCACCGTCGCCCGCGGTGCCACCTTCGGCGGAGCAGGTACGGCCACCGGGCTGGCGGCCTTCAACATCGGCAGCACCGGCTCGGGCACGGCGCAGGTCCAGGTCGGCAACGGCACCGACACGAGCAGCAAGCTGACGCTGGCGGCAAACGGTGCGTCTTCCATCAGCAACGCGAACCTGACGTTCAACCTCAGCACGACCTCGACCGCAGCCAACCAGCTCAATCTTGGCAACACGACGGTGACCTTCAGCAACACCACGTTGACCCTCAACCTGGTCGGCGGCACCGGCATCCAGGCGGACTCGGCCTACACGCTGATCACTGACGCGGCCGGCTTCCAGGGCCTCACGGTCAACGCCAACAACGTCATCACCGGCGGCTTGAGCCTTGCGACCACCGCCTACTTCGGCGCGGAGTCCAACGGCTTCAGCTCGGGCTACTACAACGGCTCGTATCTGTTCCTCGCCGATGGCGGCACGCAGATCGACGTCGAAGTCGTGCCCGAGCCCGGCACGTGGGCCCTGATGCTCGGCGGCCTGGGCGTGCTGTTCTTCTGGCAGCGCCGCCGCCAGGCGCAGCGGGTTTGATCAAACTTCGGTTGGATTAGCACGAAAAAGGCCGCGCTCCCGGGCGCGGCCTTTTTCGTAATTTAGATTCTGAAGAGCAGTAGATTGGAGAGTGATCCCAAAAACATTTTGGATTCTCTTGTATATAGAATAGGGTAGAGTAAACTATATATCTTTGTAGGATGAATTTAAGATTTGACTTTTGGATTGAGAGATGTCCAATATTATATGTGATGTAAATGAAAAGTGTTCATATGTATAGAAATGGCATGGTTGTATTGTATTGATGATGAGTGGGGAGGGGAAGGGCTGCACGTTACATGCATTGCCCATGAAGTGCATGCAGCAACATGGAATGAAGGTGCATCCATTTGCACGTCCATTCACATGCATGGCGCTGGAGAATGCATGGCTGTTTGCATGCTCTATCCCTCCACCTATAGAGGGAGTTGTGCTCCTCCAAACCAAGTTGCGCACAATTCTCTTCTCTCTCAAGAAAAGTTCTCTCTCTCTCTCTCTCTCTCTCTCATTTCTTGACGTTCACTTGGTGTGGAATGGTGGAAGAAGAATAACGTCGGGTGTTCTGCTCCGTGCTTCTTTGAAAGGCCCATCATCAGTGCGGCCATGACTCGGAGAGTGGTTCGTGGGAGCGACTCAGTAGCCGTTCTCCGTTGGGACCTCTGTGTTCTGAGATATCATGATCTAAGTATTTATCGCTTCCCATTTCACGAGATTATTTTTATTAACAATTAAAATTATAGATAGTTTGTCCTTTAACGTCTCATAATTTTTTTAACTCACACTATTTGTATATGATGTGATGTCTCCGAACAAGATACATGACATCGGGGAAGGGGGCGCCACATATTCATCCCATCATATCCAAATGTGGATTGCACATTAAATTTTTACCAATATACATCCATGATATATAGACCCGAGAGTTAGACTACTTCTATTGGATCTTAGACTCTACCATACAGACATAATTTCTATGAATAAGTCTTTATTCATTGCATTTGGATAAACTTATGCTCATCGACTTTGAATTTGGATTTCAACTAATTTGACCGAAATCCAACCAAACAAGCTGCTCAACATCTTTTTGTTCGCATGAACGAGTCAAATGGAAACGATTTTCTTAAGCAGTGCTCAGATATCCAAATCTGAAATAAGAGTTACCAAGGTGATCAGTGGCACGAACGAGTCAAATACAAAGATTTCGTCATGTTTTGAGTCTCATTTGTCTGATAATGATTGAGTCACGTACTAGTACTACGGAAATTAAAATCAAATTTTAATTATTTAAATATTAAATGAGTTGAAGTTTATCACTTTTATAAGCTTAGTTTATCACTTTTTATGTAAAAAGACAAAAATCTTTTATATACACCCAGAGCAACCCAAAGCCCACATATCAAACCCAACCCAAAGGATTTCCAAGCTAATGTGCTAAGACACTTGTGTATATAGGCATTATACATGGGTTTTAACGTGAACAATAGTTGGGGCATCTAATGGGCCTTAATAAAGGTTTAAAGCTTAACACATGTTAATTTACAAGATAAAAACCAAACCCAAATAAAATAGCTAATGCCCCTTAAATATTCATAACCTTTCCTATGACCAAAGGGGATATAGGATATATATATATATATATATATGTGCGTGTGTGTGTGTGTGTGTGTGTGTAATGTGGTTTGTTTTCAAAGCCCAAAGCTATTTCACGTTCGAACTTGCATGAGAATAGGATTTGGGGTTTTTCGTTCGAAATATAGGAGGTGGCTAAAGTTTTGGAAACAGGATTAACATGCGAAAGTTTAATGGAAACTACGATTCTAGTTTGCATGGGACTCCAATAGGATTCTTAAACACTATAAATACATGGCCCTGTGAATGACCGAAGCCTGTTGATACTGCTACTGTTGCTTGCAGGTTGCTGTTGTTGCATCCGTGCGTGAAGGGTCGAAGCTTCTTTTTCTTCCCTACGTAGCCATCCTCGTCTTCCTATCTACGTGCGGCTACAGTTGCTATCGCTGCTGCCATTACGAGCTTCTTCCGATCTTCTTCCTTCTCCATCACACGGACATTGTTCTGCTATTGTGGTTGCTGTAGAAGAAGCCAGGCTTCTTCCTCTGCCATCATCTTTTTCCTCTGCTACTTCTTCTTATATCCGTCATAGCATCGTCAAAAGGTAGGCACTCTCCCAAGCAAAATACTAGATAATCATCATGCTAGATTGTTAGAACATGTTGACTCCTTCCATGAACCTTGCTCTTAGTTTGTAGCATGACTAAGTATGTTTTTCTGAACATCCAGAGTCGTTACTGCATGAAAATGAATTAGCGACCACTGTTTGGTCACTATAAAAGAATTAGCGACCCCTGTTTGGTCGCTATTCATAATCTGCGACCAATCAAACAGTCGCTATACAAGAAAAAGAAGTAGCGACCACTGTTTGGTTACTATTCACAGGAAACTGCGACCAATATTTGGTTGCTATTCACAAGGAATAAATGAAAAAGAATTAATGACCACTGTTTGATCGCTATTCCGAAGAAACTACAACCAATCAAACGATCACTATTTAACAAGCGACCATTTGCCTGCTGCAAATTCATTTAGTTAATTAATAATTACAACATGTTTAAAATTAAATAACTTTTGAACCATGTGCCTAAAAATCGGCAAGTTCGAGGATAAACCCAAAGGCAAAAATGTAAGTTTAGGCAATTTACCTAGAGTATATGTTTTGGATTTCTGAGCAGATATATGAAGTTTATTTGTCCAAATTAATATCTAGTTATGTTGTGTTAGTTTAGTGTTCTAGATGGATATGAAGTGTTGTGTCAAAATATGGGATGCACCAAAGTGGCAATGTACGAGCCGGTCCAAGGGCATTCAAAGAAATAGTTTGCATACATTTAGACTCATGACTATGTTTAGCTTTTCCTTACTGGGTAATAATAGTTCATGGTTTCCTTTTTGTGCAAAGTGGGAGACAAAATTCCTTGGGCTCCTAAGATAAGATTTGTAGAGAACAGTAGTGGAAGCCTATGGTTTATGAATAAATTGGGAACGAGAATGACATTTTTAACTAACATTTATGAAATGAGATTATATCGACTAATAAGTGTGTAAGGGTGACATTTTAGGGTCATTTATATTTTAACATAATCTTATTTTCCAAAAATCTCAAAATAATATGCCCTTGTAATGTGAAATGTTTACTTTTTTATGTATAGCAAGGGGTGTGTACTTGTACTTGCTTGTTTATGTGCAAAGAACTTAAAAAGAAAAGGCTCATTGGCCGCTTGGTTCAGCTTTGTTTGTGGATCAGCAGGGTTAGCATTGGCCCTTCGCCGAGTATATCATTAGAGCAACTATATTTTTATTGCACATTTTTCTCTTGCTACTAAAGAAGAATGTCTATTTATCACATAAATAGGGTGTTGCAAGTGTTAAGACTAGAGGCATAAATGAATTAATAGGGAGATCCTGCATATGAGAGTAGATGAGATGATTTATGCACTCTGTTGATGATGTTGTATTCATTCAGAAAAAAAGAGAGGCTATACTTAGAGGCAAGCAAGACAGTTTAGCTTGCTATCTATGGGGTGAAAACTAGAGCCTTTTTCATGGAATCATATGGCCAATTTCATGCATTGATAAGAGCTTTCCTGAGCGTCAAGGTTTCAACGATCACATAACCTGCAGCCATCCAAGTTGATCCACATTTTTTTTCTGGTCAATCGGGCGACTGAGACAATATGGGTTCTTTTATCACCTGGATTCTGCACTTGTTTTTGTTGTTTAGATCTCTGGAGCAAAATGATGTACACTGACAGTAGTCTACGTGTGCTAATTAATTAATACCTGCGATGAGCTGATGCGCCTTCTTTTATATATCTTTTGTGCCCACCATGTATGCCTCTGCTTTGGAGTCTCCATGTAACTCTGCTAGCTTCAATTACATCGGGGCATGATCGACCAACTGCATGTGCCTTGAATTTATTGAACCCCTTTATTTATTTTTCCTTCATTCTTCAAGGCACACCTGCAAAATAGATCTTCATTTTAAATTTTTAGGTACCTAAGTGTCCTTGGGTCCTCTATGGTTGTGGCGCCTTTGGTGGGTGCTTTCCATGACTTTTGGGCTTGTAAATTATCAAATTTCATCAATCGACAATCAAACATTGAATGTCTAATTTTACCACAGTAATGACATGAAACAGTTGACTTTGTATTCTTCTTATGCATATAAACATGAGTATGAAATTTCTGTTCATGACCAAATCTGTTATCATGTCTATCACGAAAAATTTTCTTTCCTTTTACATGCCAATAGTCCTTGACTGTATGGCCATACTTTCCACAATAGAAGCTCACAATGTGCTTACCTCTTGAACCAAATTCATTTCTATCAAAAATATTTTTCTTTACAGGGAAATTAACATGTTCAGAATGAAAATTTCTTCCCTTGACAGACCAGCAATGTGCATCTAAGTGCCCAAATTTACTTCAATGAAAACATTTAATTTTCTTTCTTTGTTCAGTGTGGGATTTCCTGGCATGCTTTCTATCAACATTCATTTCATCTTTTTTCATTACTCTACAATAATGCATTAAATGACCATGCTTATCACAATAATGACATGAAATCCTCTTTTTGTGTGTATGTGTGTGTGTTAGAGTTTTATACATGCACAGTGCTAGCATGAGTGTTTTTGGGCTTCTTGTGCAAGCTAAAGCTCTTTTTCAGTTTGGCTTGCAGTTTTCTGACTTGCAGCTTGTTTAGTATCCATCTGGGCAGTAAACTGAAAGGTTGGTAGATTTGAAGTGCTGGTTGGCCCAAAACTGCACACAAATGTTGTGTAAAGTTTATTTTCAAAGTTCTTTTTATTTACCAAGGTTGTAACTCAACTCCTCTCTCTGAAAATTGACTTTGGTCCCCAATAGCTTATTCAAATTTTCTTCCCCCTCAACAAATTTAGATATTGAGCTTTTCAAATCTTTGATTTCATTTTCTAAAATTAAAATATGTAACTCTGCACTGGCAAGCTCTTCCTTGCAGACAGTTGTTTTCTCATTCAGCATGACATTAATTGTTTTAAGATTGTCTATCTCAAGCTCTAATTTATGCATTCCTTCCGAATAAACACTCATTGTGGATTTTCCTTTTTCAAGCATCATCAACCTTTCTGACATAGCCGAATTTAACTGCTTCAATTATTCAATTTTTTCTGTCTGTTTTTCATCCTGAATTAACTTATCAATTAAACTCTGATCATTTTTACGCGGACCAGGCTCAACCCTTCAACCTAGTCCGCCTAAACCCTTCCATGACCCTTCAACTTCCCCTATAAAAGCCCGTTAGAAGCTCAAGGGGTGGGGCAACAAATGCAGACATGCAATCCAGGACTGCTCAAGGCTTTAGCATAAGGCAACTAGCGTAGGAGCAAGGAGATTTGTGTGTGGGTGTGACTTGTGCATCGGCTTAATCACGTCGAGGGTTTCGTACTCCCCTCCTACGGCATTTTGTCATGACACACAAGTCTATCCTCGATACGCACGAGATGCTATGACGATGGTGAATACGCCCTCTTCTGGGATGGCCCTAGCATGCCCAGTTTTCGACGGCCGTGCACATGTCATGATGGCCCACCTCCCGCTGTCACGAGAACACACCCAACAGCTCTGCTCGAGCCGCGGTTGACTCTCGCCCGGTCACCAGCTTGCGCCTTCTTCAGGCACCCTGTCTACTCCTCCCTTGGCAACCCGGACATAGTCCCCGCCTAGAGGGGGGTCATTGTAAAACATGCGGATATCCGCCTTATCTCGCCTTGACCCGGGGACCGACTCACATGTCGGATTTGTCCCGCGGCTTGCGCCAGTTATACCTTGGCCACTACGGCCCACCTATAAGGCCCGTGCGGCCCTTATAAATTATATTATCACCTGAGTGAGTGTTCCGACACCTACGTTCGGGTCTCAGCCTTCCCCATACCACTCAATGTAGGTGTTAAGTACCTCCGGTCACTGCTAATACCTCCCGGTCAAACGCGAACCCCTAGTTGCGAAGTGCCCATGCTCTCCACCCATGGCTTCAGATACATATAGACTTCTCTTTAGCACTGAACAAAGGTGTCCGGCTTCAATCTGATGTAAATAAACACCGATTGCTTGTGGTCGGTGGGGAAAGATGATCAGTACACAACTCCCTACAATCGCCTACGCACTCGCACCTGCAGAAGCCCCTTGTCTCTCCACATGTCGCCCATCTCCCGAGCCCACGTGCCGCGTCCTGACGACGCTTCCCCCGTAAAACCCTTGGTTCTATAGGTGGTTGTCGAGAAATTGACCGGCATGCACGCACCCCAGCCTCGTTTCCCAAGACCAGGAAACCTCTCGTGCCACTTGATTCCCCTCTCGGCTTTCCGTAAAAGGCGAGTGCACGGATACGACCATAGGAGGGAGTGCCCGAGACTTGCTAGAATTCAGCACCTCCCCTATCACCTTATCCATCCCCTCAGCCCGATCACCGTATACACACCACGTCGCGCCCCGGCCCCCAAGGCCGGTTGAGCATCACGCGCGAACAAAAAGATGGCACGCCCGGTGGGACGTCTCCCGCCTTCCTTCTTTTTGCTGAAGAGAAAGCCTGTGCCAACCTTGAAGTCCTAGTGCCCTTTTCCTGTCCTTGCAGGAGGGACAGAAGAGAGCACTTGTTCACACTTCCCAATAGCTTCTAGGTTAAACTTCAGTTGCTAGACTTCACTCGACGACTGTCAACGATCGTCATCTCCGCACCATCCAGTCCACCAGCAACTATGGCGGCTGTCACCTACGGTCCCATCGTCATCCCCACCCATACGCGGGTGGGTTATTTGGCGACGCCGATTGACTTCGACAGTTTTGCCCTAGTCGTCAGATCCCCCTATTTCTTGGGTGTGGTCCCCGTGGCTGCTCCGCAGCTACCCTTAGTCCTCGTGCTTATCGGTGTAACGAATGCATCGCGTCAGCTTCCAGCTTTGGCAACTCACTCAGGCGCCAGGCTCGAGCCTTCTATCACCGGCCCCTACGGGGGCCCCGGACCAGTTCCTGCCCCGGTAAATGCCAACCCCCGGGCCCAGTCTCGACCGACTCCAGGCGTGGGCCTCACGCCCCGAGCCTCGGTCTCCACTGCAGTAGTTTGCTCGGGCCCATAACCCCGAGCCTCAGCTAAGTCGACATCCCGTATGGGTTTCCACCCTAAGATGCCCGGCTCCCTAGCATCGTATTCCGGTGCTCCACCTCGAGCCCCAGCTCGGCCAGTCCCCCACACGGGTCCCTTGACCTAGGGGCAGGTCTCCCCACCACTCCGTTCGGGCCTCTAGACTCGAATCCCTACAGAGCCATAGGCCAACCTGGGCCTTCAACGTCTGGTTCGAGGCCCCCCAGTACCCAGACCGGGGGCACAACCTCGGGATCCCACCAGGCCCGTACTCGGCGTAGGTCCTCCGCGTCGAGCTTCGGGCCTCTCAGCTCCACCACGGGGTTTAACCCCCTGCTACTTAGTGACGTCGACTCTCAGTACGGATCTTCCTCAGTGGGAGCCGACAACCCCGATGGTGGCCAGAGGCTCTTCACTCTGCCTTTCGATCATTCCAGTGCCCTATATGGGCTCACAACCTAGGGTTGTCGACATTCTGGCACCCCCAGCCTTATCGGTTCTCGGTGCAAAGCATGTCGTCGTGAGCATCGTCAACACTTCTATCGGCTCGGGAGAAAGCCTATACTCGAGTCACCCAGCCGTCGGTCTCCACCACAGACTTCATGTCTTGTGGGCCGATCCCAGTGTTCCCAGCTAACGGCCTTGTGCCGCCAGCAGTCACAGGTCGGGTCTTCTCGGTCTACCACCTCGGAGCGGGGTCTTCCTCGGCTCCCCAGAAGAAGCGTCTCCATGGCCATATGGGTAAGCAACTCGCTGCTGCTACCAGCAACTCCAGCAAGACCATCCTTGTCGGTGACTTACGGGTTCGCCTCAACGAGGGTGAACCGATCATAGTTCTAGAACGGATCATCTCTACGGTCCCCACTGTGAATCGCTTCAGCCTCCCGCGGCAAACGCGAGAGGACAACGTGGAACTCAGAAAGGCAGGCACCCTGGCAGTGGCCCGGAGGCACCCGCACCAGCCCGATGCCAGGGCTCCCAAGTCTCGTCTGAGAGACAACAGTAAGGAAGACCAGCAACCAGACTTGAGGCGTATCTGGGTTACTCTAGAGGAAGCTCAAGCTGTTCGGCAGGCACACCTTAGAAACCCCCTCCGGGCACTCAGACGTGCCGCCAAGATAGACGCGATTGATCCTACAACCGCATTGCATGACGATGCCCAGCCATCCAGCGCCTCTCATCCGCATAGGCAGAGACAGAGATTGGCTCGCTCTGGGCCTCACCGGCATCCGGCTCTGAGCTCTCCTCAGGTTGATACCGCCATGGAGACTCCCCTGCAACGTACCTCGGTCTTCGATAGGCTGGGGGCACCTGTCCTCCCCAAGAGGCGCTCTCACAAGTAATGGATGGTCTGACTCCTTAATGATGCGGTCAGGGTGTTCGAGTGCTATGCCACCGGGCACCAGCCTAAGGCACAGACTGATGACCTAAACCAGCCTATATCTCAGTTCAGGAGGCCGCATCACCCGACTCAGCCACTGGCTCGGGTCGGGGAAGTCGGCACTTCTGTCGGGCCTCAGATGTCGGCTCAAGTGGAGGAAGTTTTCATTGGGGATCATGCCGCTCCTGTCAATGCGGAGCCGATCAATAACACTCCCTCAGCTAATGAGGTTCAAGAGGTGACTCTTGAGACTCTTATGAAGGAGAACCAGCATCTGAAGGCCCTCCTGCAAGACGTGTATTCTAGTTTTGTGAGGGTGTCATTTGTCTCAATTGGTTAGTCACTCACTCGTAATTCTAGTTTGAGCTAATGATTGTATGGGTTTCTGTTATATGCATTATTTCAGTTGCAGATGTGCTTTTTTATGATTATTTTTGTACAAATGACTAATTTAAGTATCCTAGACTAAAACCAACAAAACCCCCACTGTATGGCTTTAATGGTTCCTCAGCCTACATTGAAAGAGTCATCTCATTGTCAGTAACTCTGGGTACTAGACCTAACCGCATCACGGTCATGGCCGACTTTGTGGAAGTTAATGTCCCTTTTGTTTACAATGGAATTACTATTGGGAAATTATGCGCAAAACCCAACTTATTCCTTCTACTTTTCATTAGAAAATGAAAATTCATTACTCCAAAATGAGTCGGAGAGGTTTGAGATAATCAGCATGAGTCTCAGAAATATTATGTGAATTCACTCAAGGGAAAGGGTTTTGATCAGCTCATGATGGTGGAATCCGAGATGTCAACCCAACTAAAATGTAGAGGAAATTCAAACAATAGTTGTCAGGACTGAGCTACCAAGAAGTCTAAAAGTGGGCAGCCAGGTGATTTAGCACTTTAGAGATGGACTAGCATAACTCTTGAAATGCAATTTAAATATGTTCTCCTATGATGAGATTGAGCTTCTCAGTGTAAGTCCTAAGATGATCACCCACCAGTTTCATGTTAACCCTAGTTGTCGGTCGGTCCAAAAGAAGAGAAGGCATTAGTCTACTAAGCAACAAGTTATAAGGGAGCAAGTCAACAAAGGCATTTAAGTTGGTGTTATGCAAGAAGTTCACTATCCCGATTATATAGCCAATGTTGTCCTGGTCCCTAAACCCAATGGGGAATGGAGAATGTGTGTGGAATTCATTGACTTGAATAAAGCTTGTTTGAAAGATAATTATCCTTTGCCAAGAATTGATCAACTGGTGGACTCCACCTCGGGAAAAAAGGTGCTTAGCTTCTTGGATGCATATTCAGACTATCATCAAATAAGTATGCATCGAGAAGATGAAGAGAAGATCAGTTTTATCATAGATTCTTGGCAAATTTGTTATACAAGAATGTCTTTTGGATTGAAAAATACTGAGACTACTTACCAAAGGCTAATGAGCACGATGAGTGAGAAATAGCTCGAAAAGAACATGAAAGTTTATGTTGACAAATGCCAGTAAAGAGTATTAAAGTCGAGAATCATACAACCGATCTCACTGAGATATTCTTAACTCTTAGAGAACTTGGCACATCCTTAGAAGTGCACATTTTGAGCTTAACAAGAAGGAGTGGTATCAAGACCAGACTCAGACGAATAAGGAGAAAAGGAAGAGAGGCGAGGGCTAGAACTCTCTCGTTTAAGGCACAGAGACCCTGATCACATGAAATAATTTACAGAAGAAGCGGAGAATCTAGAAGGAGAGGTGAGGACTAAAGCCTCGAAAGTAGTGGGAGAAAGGGCAGATGCCTAGAGCAGTGGATGTGGAAGAAGTCGGGTCAGACCCGGGATCAGGAGGGGTTATAAGGAGAAATTGGTAGATGGAAAGAGGAGGATCCGGAGGGTCCGGAGGCGATGGAGGAGAATCATGGTTGGAAGAGGAATTCGGAGGTTCCGGAGGCAGAAAATACCGAGGGTAGCGATGCCCCGGGAAAAGATGATTTAGAAGAGAGAAGAGGCAGTAGTCACGTGGAAAAACTGCGTGATTCCGGGAATCACGGTTTTTAGGCGGTCTGGAGGTCGGCTTTGGGGTCTTGGGGGCCGGTGGCCAATCTGAGAGGCCCCAGAAATCAAGGGAGTTTTGCTGTAGTGGAGTCCCCATAGCGAATAGGTAAGCGTGATTTTATATCTCCAGAAGTCATGAAATCACGGTGATGTGCGCGTATAAGGAATCGCCACTACTCTGAAGTAAGGTAAACCTTACCTAACTCGGGGTGAGGATTCACGGGATGCAGGAGGACGGGCACGGGGTCGAAACCAAGACGCTGAAGGCGACCAGTGCAACGGCAACGATCAGGACGTAGACGACGACCGAGATGTTACGGACGAAGGTGGATTCGGAGTCCTCGGGACGGTAGCGCCGGGAGAGGGTCGGATCTTGGCGAGGCATTCGGAAATCTCCATTCTGAGGGGTCGGCATTCGAGGGTGCGTGTAGTTGCCCTAGGACGGGGTGAAAGTGTCTGAGAATGGCGTGCAGGGCCGCTCAGGGTAGGAATACGAGGTGCGCCCGGTGGGCGGTGCGCTGCGAATCGTCGGAATCCAGGATTCTGAAACGAGAATCCCCCGCGTAATACAGGACACGCACCCGTCTCCCCCGAAACAGGGCGCAACGGGGGAGACCGGACACGGCTAGGCCTCGACGCCGGTCAGAGCGAGGAAATCGGCACGAGCGGATGCTGGGTTTTCGTAGAGCAGGATCGAGCCCTGCGGATCTTGCAGCTCGGCGGACATCTCACGAGATCCGAGGGTGCGGATCGTCAGCGTGTAATCCTCTGCCTTGTGCACGAGAGTGTGCATTCTGAGACCCCCTAGAACGCGAAGCCGTACTTAGCGGCCCGCTCAGCGCGACGGTGCATGGTAAATAAATGTACTGTGAAAATAATAAATTCTTAAAAATAATATCATTAATGCCACTGATTAATATTTAAAATTGATAAACGATTTTACCACGCCTGATTAGAGAGAGAGAGAGAGAGAGAGAGAGAGAGAGAGAGAGAGAGAGAGGTGGGAATCGTATGATTATTTTGGGCTTGGTTAACTTAACGAAACTCAATCAGATGTGCCGGATGTCGTAATCTTGGAATAACTCCATATTAACATTTTTTTTACACGTTTTAGATTGACCATATTATCAAATGGAGTTGAGAGTTAACTCTGAGTTAACTCCGAGTTAACCCATGGCTAACTCTCTACCAAATCGGGGTAAAGTGTCAACCCCCGGCACCCAACAGATGAGAGCGCGCGGGCGCGCGCGCGCACACACACGGTTCCTATATTTTTCCCGTCTCTGAAGTCACCGATCTCTCCCCTCTGCTGCCGGTGGCATCTCGCCAACAGCCTCCGCTTTGTCCGAATCCTGCTGTTCTCATATAAGGTATGCCACATTCTTCGCATGTTCTCCTTTCGTCTCCCTTTGGGAGGACAGATAATTCAGCGAGCAGTGGTTGGGGGGGGGGGACGTTTCCCTGTCCCCTCCGATCTTTGTAGATTTCTGGGTTTACCTTCCGCTTGTCTGATAAAACTTGAGGAAGAGAGAAGCATGCTTGGTTTTAGTTTTTCTTTGCAAAACATACTTTCTTGGTTCAACGATCTGGGACAGGGATTCCCACTTTATCTGACATGCCTTCTTCAAAGCGGCCACTCGTCTCATGTGACTTCCCATGCCACTGATTTTCTTCTGTATGGCAGTTTTCCTTTCGATCCTTTTATGTTTCCAGAGTAATCTAAGCATCTTCCGCTTTGTCGGCTTTATAGATTATTATCAGGTGATTTCTGATCGATTTAGCTTTTTTAAAGGGCACTGGCAAATAAGTTTCGTCGGTGTGTTCCTGTAGTCGGAGGATGAAGACAGACGAAATAAAGGTATTTCAGTAACTCAGTTCTTCTTCTAAAGATGTGATTACTCATCACTCACATGTGGGTCTGAGACTCTTTTTGACAGTCTGTTTGAAAGTTATTTACTTCGTGTACAATTGGGGTAGGTATATGCTTAGGGTTTCCTTGCCTGATTGGGATAAGGAACTTAAAACTCTCTCCTTGCTATAATGCTTTTGAGGTAGAGGAACCTCTCCGCACATCTTTGGATTGTATATCTATGTTTGCAATAAAATTTGTGATACAAACCACTGCCTTCTTTGAAAAAAAAATGTTTATGGTGTGTCTTGGCTGCTTCCTGACAGGATTTCCTATATAGGAGCGTGGGCGAGGACTTTCCTATTCCAGCACAGGCGCGCACGGGCCACTTTGATGTCCATTATGCTCGCTGGTGGTTCAAAGTCAGCAACGTCTTCAGAGAGCGGGCGGACAACATTAGAGCAGTAGAGGAGAGGCTCCTCAGGGGGGAGGATTTACCTCCCCTTTCTCTAGATTCCGACTTCATCAGATCCCATTTCTCCAGCATAGCTCAGGTGATCCGGGGCATTGAGGCCCGATGGAGGGAGCAGGGGCAGTCAGTGCCTATTGATAGAAGTCAATACACTGGGGCACTGAAGCCCTTGAAGTCGGTGTCTGGTGGAGAGACTTCTTCTTCAGGATCGCGCCGTAAGGGTGCTTCTGGTTCCACGGTGCCCTACTCTTGGTGGGAGGACCTGAGGGCCTCTTGTGGATTGAGCCACGATTCGCAGTTGTCTCAACCAGTTCCAGAGGGGGCACTTATCGAAGGAGCTTTTGCTGTTTGGAGGGCACATCTGATTAATGCAGTGGGTTGCGCGGGTCTATTAGACCACATTTTAGAGCTGGAGGTAGCCTTTACCCCAAAGGCCCTTAGAGATGCAGTGGAGTGGGCAGCCCGGACCCTTCACATAGACTCCGGCCAACTTGTCACGAAGCTTTAGATGGCATTCAACCTATGGACAGACTTCATTGGGGTAACACTTAGCTTTTGTAGGTTTACGAATTTTTGGTCGACCAATGCCCAGTGGGCGGTTGACCTAAAAAGATAGAACCAAAAAAAAGAGGATTTACAAGAAATCGGTCGACCGCTAGCCATATATCGGTCGACTAAAATTTCTAGTGATCAGAAGTCTACAGGAAAGGCCCTGATCGGTCGATCGCCAGCCCCTATAGGTCGATCAAAAATTCCAGAACGCCAAAAGCCCAATCCTACAGACTATCGGTCGACAGCCAGCCCAGAACAGTCGACCATTGGCACCGAATACCCACCTTTATTGACTTTTTAATTAACTCATGGGGAGATTATTTTGGTGGAATTGTTTAAGTCTCCTGCCCTCAATCAAGGCTGGAATTGTGGATCTAGTCTGGGGCTTGTCCCTTGGCCTCCCAGGGTCTATAAAACCCCTATTGGGGTGAAGAACACATTACTACTCGAGAGATCAAGAAGGCCATCAAGAATAGAAGGAAGGGCTACTGTAGCTGTGAGAATAGTGCTTCGTCCAAGAGGTTGCTGATCCAAGATCCAGGCTCTCAAACACATTTGCAAGGCATTCAAGTGAAGATCAAGCCCGGAACCTGTGGAATTAATTATGATTATTTTAACTGAACTTATAAAATGACAAAAAAATCCTTAGTTAAAATAAAAATTAAAATAATAAAATCAGACCAGAAACCCTCTCCCACCGGACACCCCTACAATCTCCGGCCAACAATAACCCTCACACCCTCCCCTCCATTGGATCTCCCATTGCAACCTCCCAACGTCAACCCGGCAATAGCCCTCCTCTCCTTCCACCGGAACCCCCCACCCATGCAACCTATAGCCGGTAAGACCTCTATTACAGGTGGATGGTGTGAGTACTCAAAGAGAGTGTGAGTCTCTCAGTCAACTAGAATTGTCAGTGTCTTTAGTCCCACGTTGAATTTCATAAAGAGTTGGATCGACTTATAAGAAAAAGGAATCTCTTACCTCAATACCTATATTTTGGGGAAGGATAAATGGTTCCTAACAAATTGATGTCTGAGTCAAACCTTTGTCAGTTTAATGTGGTGTATTAATACATCCTTTACCTACTGCGCATGAACGGGCGTAACCTCGATCGACACCTAGCCGACGAGGGCGTGGGCCTTGTAAAGGGAGAGGTATTGTCACGGATGGGTGATGTGAGCACCCAGGGAGAGTGTGAGTCGCCAATTAAAATTGTCAGTGACTTTAGTCCCACATTGAATTCCACAAAAAATTAGACCGACTTATAAGAAAAATCCGAGAGTGGGTAACATATCCGTATGGGCGAGTCTTCGTGATCATCTTCCATCACATCAACCACATCGCCTTGTTCAAGAAGTGTCTTTACAGAGGTGTGTACACTAACACCATTACCTTGAGGCCAACCACTTTCATGTACAGAATCGGGTTAAAAAAAAAGAACGAAATGAGAATCTATTAATATTTGGTCAATACATTTACATATCGTTTTCCACTACCATCTATCTATTACTCAGTAAGATTTATTTTTCATTCTAACTGGGCTTTCTGCATCCATCCTCAATGACCTATCAATTATCATCAATGGGCATTTAGACTACAAATTTTATATAGAAGATGCACAATCAATATTTATCAGTGGTAACAGTTATTGTTTTATGACAATGTTGTTGTTCAGTACCAATAGTTATTTTGCATTTTAATGTATATTTCGCTCTAATATGTCACTCCTTACCTATTGTTCACTCTAAACAGATATTTTTCATTGTAAATGCTTACTGTTAAGTGCCAGTAGTTATTCTTTTCTGTGCCAATAGTTGTCGTTCAGTGCCAATATGTATTTTACATTCTAATTTAGTATGTCAGTCCTTACACTCATTGTAATAGTAACCGTATGAAGCCAAGAAATATACCCCGGCCTGGGGGCACATGAAGTAAAAAAATATACACCCTGGCTTGGGGGTATATGAAGCCAAGAAATACACCCCGGCTTGGGGGCACATGAAGCAAAAGAAATATATATACCCCGGCATGGGGGCATGTTAAGAAAAGTTTATCTGGGCACACTAAAGTCCCACCGGGGATCGCAAGCCCATCACGAATGTTGACCATCGGGTGACTAAGCCACCGAGGACGCTTGGAGTTCCTCGTTCAAGGGGCCCCTCCAATATATTCTATGAAATAGAAGAACCGTAAATGAAAGGGAACTACAGTTGCTGCCTCCCTAAAAGAAAATATGATTCGGTCATTTCGACCATGGGATTTCCCCCCGGAGAAGAAAGCAAGGCGGTTAAGCCAGGAGAAGCAAGCAAGGCGGTTAAGCCAGCGAAAGGCAACTAACCCCATCCTCCTTGCCTGGGAGCCCCAAAATAAAAGAAGAAGAAAAGAAGAAGAAATGATGAATGGCAAATGAATAAAACGAATAGATGGAATGCCTCCAAAGTCGGGACATCCACCGAGGATGGACGGGGAGCCATCGCAGATTCCACAACATCCATGCTCGAGTTTCTCTCAAAGAGAAGAAGGAGAAGAAAAGGAAAAAAAAAGAAAAGAGAAAAAAACAAAGAGAAGGAAAAAATATTATGAGGCAGAAGTGTTCTCTGCACCCGCCTCTATGAAGAACAAACTCCCCAGTAGCATGACATGATAAATGCCTGCGAACATGAAATGGTCGAGCCATCTGCAAGGGTGAAAAATATCTAGTAGTTTCAACTGCTAATACAAGAGGGGCCAAGAAGCTAACCCTTTACACATGCACGAGGGGCATATCCTCGCAAGAACCGCAACCTTCCGGGCCATTGCCCGCATAAATCAATGATGAAGGAGGCGGATGTTGATTCTGTGTGTAGTTGGTTCCAGAAACCCCTAGGGAGGGGCAACATCAATTAATAGCCCCATCAGCACAATGGCGGGGCAGTCAAATGCATTAACATTCCTACTAGACAGAATATCCCACATCGCGGGTAAATCTACGCCGGGAAGCCCAACGAGCTGGAAGAAGAGCATGGCAAAGAATGAAATGAAAGCCACGATGGCCAAGAAGCTCAAAGTCTGATTGAAAAGGAATATCGGCACAATGATTTAAACACAAAAGAAGAGAACACAAAAAAACACCAAATAAACCCCAACAAAAACCCAATAAACCCTATCAACCCAATAAACCCTATCAACCCAATAAATCTTATCAACCCAATCATTGAGATAATGAATTTGTCATCATCAAAACCATAAGATAAAGAATTTGTTATCATCAAAACCAGGGACACAACAGGAGGAGCGTGCTGATGTTTGGTGGTCTTCAATTCTATGAAATCAATTCGAGAATGGAGGAAGAGAGGTGTCGTGGGGAGATTTTGTTCGCTTATTTCAGGCAAAATACATCCCCGAGCATGTTCAAGACCAGATGGAGCAGGAGTTTCTCACTTTGACCCAGGGGTCTATGACGGTGTTGGAGTATGAAGCTCGCTTTACGAAGTTTGTGTATTATGCACCTCATATTGTAGCGGATGAGCGGAGGAAGGTGAAGAAGTTTGTATCGGGTCTTCGACTGTCGTTGAGGAAGAAATTGGTTGCTTTCAACCACCGCACGATGGAAGAAGCTCTTGGTGCAGCATGCCAGCAAGAAAGTGACATGGAGCAGTACCAAGAAGAGAAGAAGGCCCAGTTGAAGAGGCCATCATAGTCTTTCCAATGCCAAGACCACAAGAAGAAACCCTCTACTCAGTTGCCTACTTATACACCATCAAAGTTAGCTTCGACGCAAGCAAGAGGATCAGGAGGATCATCGGCTGAAATCAAAAGTGAATGCAAGCACTGCGGGAAATGGCAAGGTGGTAAGGAGTGTTGGATGGTAGCTGGGTAGTGTCTCAGGTGCGGAAGCTCGGAGCACAAGATCAAGGATTGTCCGAAGATGTAGCTGCCTTCTCCAACTCAAGCCCCTATAGCAGCTGCCGCCGCAGCACCAATGAAGTTAGCCAGACGCCCTCGAGCGCCAGCACGAGTGTTTGTGTTGGCCAGAGAAGATGCAGAGCAAGCGGACAACATGATAGAAGGTACACTCCTAGAGTCAGGTTTCCATGCTAGAGTTTTATTCGACACTAGGGATACTCATTCATTTGTGTCTGAGTGATTTTCCAAGATGTTGTTTGATGATTTGGGCTTGATGCCATCGAGTTTAGATGTGCCTCTTCAAGTGCACACGCCCGCTAGAGTTATGTCCACTGCAAAGAGCTATCCTTCCTTGCTGGTGATTATCGGAGGAAAGGAGCTAGCTGGACATTTCTATCTTCTAAAGATGAAGGATTATGATGTTATTCTTGGGTTGGATTGGCTCGAGCGGTATTATGCTGTCATTGATTGCCAGAAGAAGTGAGTGGTCTTTCGCATTCTTGGCGAGAAGGAGTTTTTCCATTCGTTGCCTCAGATTGGGTCAGGAAAATTTGTAGTCTCAGCCATGAAGGCAGCTCGGTTGTTGTGTAAGGGTGGCAATGCTTTTCTTGCTTGGGTGGTAGCCTCAACTGAGGTTTCTCAGGCCCCGTTGCTGGAGGAGATTGAAGTGGTTCGAGATTTTCCCGATGTCTTTCCAGAGGATCTACCAGGGTTGTCGCCAGCCAGGGAGATTGAGTTCTCTATTGACCTTGTGCCCGGTACAACGCTGATATCCAAGGCCCCGTTTCGAATGGCACCTGCAGAATTGGCAGAACTAAGGAAGCAGTTGCAAGAACTAATAGACAAGAGCTTTATTCGACCAAGTGTCTCACCTTGGGGAGCCCCAACCTTGTTCGTGAAGAAGAAGGACGGATCGCTTCGCCTCTGCATTGATTATTGGAAGCTCAATAAGGTGACTGTCAAGAACCGTTATCATTTGCCCCGTATTGATGATCTCTTCGATCAATTGCAAGGTGCTTCGGTGTTCTCGAGGATTGATTTGAGATCGGGTTACCATCAGCTCCGGATCAAGGAGGAGGACATTTCCAAGATAACCTTTCGAACTAGATATGGGCATTACGAATTCCAGATTCTACCCTTTGGTCTAACGAATGCCCCTGAAGCATTTATGAACCTAATGAATCGGGTGTTTAGGCCATATCTGGATGGCTTTGTGGTTGTGTTCATAGATGATGTTTTGATATATTCCCCAGATGAAGCGTCTCACAAGGAACATTTGAGGATCATTTTGGAGACTCTTCGGGCGCATAAGCTTTATGTGAAGTTTAGCAAGTGCAACTTCTGGATGAAGGAGGTTCATTTTCTTGGCCATGTAATATCAGGAAGTGGCGTGGCAGTTGACCCAGCCAAGGTTCAAGCTATATTAGAATGGGAGGCTTCGAAATCCCCCACTGAAATTCAGAGTTTTCTTGGTTTGGCCAGTTACTATAGGAAGTTCATTAAGGGTTTTGCTTCTATTGCGGCGCCTTTGACAAGGCTAACAAGGAAAGGAGTGACGTTCATGTGGTCCGAGGAATGTGAGCAAAGTTTCCAAGAATTGAAGGATCGACTGACGTCAGCACCACTCTTGATCCTACCCAATAGCATCGACATGTTCACTCTCTACAGTGATGCTTCAAGGATCGGGATCGGTTGTGTTCTGATGCAGAATGGTAGGGTGGTCGCATATGCCTCCAGGCAACTCAAGGAGCATGAGAAGAATTACCCTACGCATGACTTGGAGTTGGCCGCCGTTGTCCATGCATTGAAGATCTGGAGACATTACTTGTATGGAGTCAAGTTTGAAGTCTTCACGGACCACAAGAGTCTTAAGTATTTGTTTTCTCAGAAGGAGCTGAATTTGCGCCAGAGGCGATGGATTGAATTCTTGAAGGACTATGATTTTGAGTTGCAATATCATCTTGGAAAGGCTAATGTTGTGGCCGATGCCCTTAGTCGGAAGCAGACCTTGATGCAACAAGACTGAAAGATGATTGAGGATGCTGTGTGTTCCATGACATCAATTGAACCTCAACTCTACTAGGCATTCATTGCTTAGCTATGCATCAGATCAGCAATTTTGGACCGAGTAATAGAAGCTCAGCGAGATGACCCTCAATTGCAAGGTATGATTGGTAAGATTGGAATTGCTCGAGATGAAGATGGTGTGGTCAGATTTTAGCATAGAATTTACATGCCTGATGTGATTCAATTGAAGAATGAAGTGATGGAGGAACCTCACAGATCAAAATTCTCCATTCATCCTGCTGGTAACAAGATGTATCAAGATTAGAAACGGTCCTTTTGGTGGCCCGACATGAAGAAGGATGTAGCGGAATTTGTGTTTAAATGTTTGGTTTGTCAGTAGGTTAAGGTTGAAAACTAAAGACCGTCTGGGTTGATGCAAAGGATCGAGATACCATAATGAAAATGGGAGGATATCACTATGGATTTTGTTACAGGCTTGCCTCGATCATCGAAGGGCAATGATTCTATCTGGGTGATTGTGGATCGGTTCTCGAAGACTGCACATTTTCTAGCCATGAAGAAGAAACAATCTGTGGAGAGCTTGGCACGTCTCTATATTGAGAACATCGTCAAATTGCATGGAGTTTTGAAGTCTATTATTTCAGATCGGGATCCTCGCTTCACGTCGAGACTTTGGCAAGGATTGCAGAATGCTTTTGTGTCCCAGTTGAAGCTCAGCTCGGCATATCACCCCCAGATAGATGGTCAGTCTAAAAGGACCATTCGCACTTTGGAGGATATGTTGAGAGCTTGTATTGCTGATTGGAGAGGAGATTGGGAGCGACATCTACCGTTGGTAGAATTTGCCTACAATAATAGTTATCATGCAAGTATAGAAATATTACTTTGATAAAATTTGTTAGGGAGTGATAAAAACAGTTTTTATATTCAGACATTTACACTAAATTAGTGTTGCCTGTGTTAACGTAATTTCGTCCCTCCTTTTTGAATTATTGTTAAAAAAAATTTCACCACCGTGAGTAGACAGGATGGATTGGATGAGAGATAATCAGGGTCACTTTGTTAACGAGTTGAGTTAAGAGAGAGTGGACTATCCGGAGTTGGGTTAAGGGAGAGTGGACTATCCGTCCCGGGTAGCTCACCATTTCTTAACCCAACTCGTTATCAAAGTGACCCGTAATCTAAGCTCTTGTAAATAGGCTATCGGATCTCCACTCCTCCAGTCAGGAAAAGCGGGTCAAGAGAAGCAACGAACGAGATGATCCTTCACGAGGGAACAAGACTTTTGGGAATACCTTAAACACAACTATAGACAGCGCGTGCCTTTCGGTAACGGCAGGGGGTGAAAGGTAAGGTGAGTCGGAAGGTAAAAGGGGAGAGGAGGGGAGGGGCGGGGCGGGGTAAACAAAGCTTTTGAGATGGAGAGGAGAAAATAGCATCAGTGCCTGTCCAGGGGATCCATTCTAATGAATTATCCCAAGATTTTATAGTACAATAATTCCCATGATCATGCTTTATGGCTGTCGCCGCTTGCATGAAGACCACCAAGTTTATCCTATACGTTAGCCAGCGATATCTAATTGAACTAAAGTTGATGACATTAAATGAACATGCGAGGTTAGAAAACACGTCTAGGTTCATAAACGTCTAGGTTCATATACATTATTAGCAAGGCTTGTAGTCGATAAGGCCGACAAGCCTGACAAGATGGATCGTTGAAATATTCCAACTCAACAGCTACCGTCGATCGAATTTGAAGTCAATTTGGACCCTAAGCACAAGCATTAACACGACTCAATTGTGGATGAATATGGCTCAAACTCTAATTTAGCTTGAACTCGTTCACTAACTCAGCGTTTAGACGGACGCGTTCAAGCTTGAGCGAGTCCAAGTTAGCTCAATAAAAGTCGATAAGAGTTTCTGGAGTTTTTTTTCTTCAAATATTTGGCCTTGGACTTGTAAACTCAAACGATTGGATCAAATTCAAGAACAACTAAAAGAAACTATGTTGTCTTTTATATGTTAATAACTTATCATTCAACCTTACTCATGCATCAAAGTCGGACATGGTCAATCAAGTTCAACTCGTTTAAGCAAACGAGCTCTCGAATTCAACTCATTTCACTAACAAACCAGGCTTAAGACGCATTGTGAGTAAAGCTCAAATAACTTCACCAAGCGGTCTCCTCTCTGGCGCAGCCTCCGGCTCTCTCCCATGTCCGCACTACAAACAGGTGTTGCGGTGGGCATGAACCCCTCACCAGCTGACTCCTCTCCGGCGGCTCCTAGACCGGCTTCTCCGACGACACCTTCTTCTACTCCTCCTGGCGCCATCGCTCCATCGCCAAGTGGAACTTCTCCGTCCACAATGCCACCGCCGGTGACACCCTCGCTGAACACACCTTCAGGTATGTAGAAATTAATCGCAATGAGCAATATATATTGCTCAAATATATATGTAATGTAATGTAAAGTCTACTAATTATATATAAAACACCTCACCAGCGCCATTTGAGCGGATTCAATTCTGATCTTCTACTCCACTTCTGTACTCGTGATGTTCGTGTTAAAAGTGGAGTAGAAGATCACGTAACCATTTGAGCACACACACGTAGGTAAATACAAACAAAATCTATAATGGCTAATGTCATATATATATAGGCATTAATTGAATCCTCTGATCATTGGATGTAGATAGTTTACTAATTAATCACCGCATCACATTATATAAGTTGTAGGCATAATTATTATTAATCCCTAGCCTAACAATAATAACTAAAGCTGTTTGATCACCGGGGTTGTAGGGAGCGGATCGAAGACAGTTCCGGGCGGCCAGCTGTAGGAAGCTCTGCAACATTGAGAACCCATCCGCTGTCCTTCTGCCTCCTCATTGCCATTACCAGCTATGCTTCCAGCGTCCTCGGCTTCTAGTGTGTAATTAATTAAACATGTGGGTTACTGTTCTCCCTATTTTTCCCCCCTCTCTTTTTTCTTCCTATTTTGTTTGTCTGGATTGAGTTTGAGGATGTCTGGTAGTCGATCCTGTGTATGTCAAATTGAATTATATTCGTATTATAGTGGATTTAAATTGATTTGGATGACCTCTTTCTTAATTTTTCTCGTTCAAAAGCGCCTTGGATTTGTTTGCAACTGCTTCTTCCTTTTAAGTGAAGGAGTGGAATCATGGGCCACAAGATTGTACTCGATCCGTTCTCTCTCTCTCTCTCTCTCTCTCTCTCTCTCTCTCTCTCTCTCTCTCACACACACACACACACACACGTGCGCGCACGCCAGTGCACGTGCACGGATGCACGAGTTAAAACTTTGGTCAATTTTTTTAAATGACGAAGAACTTAGTATAGTGATAATCAAACTTATGTGAAATATGAGATACATGAGTTCAAATTTAACAGTATCCAACTCACACGGTCAGTCATCTCACTCGGGGTCCTCAGTTTCGATCAATTTTAACCGCTTCAAATTTTCAATGGGTTTAGAAGACTTTCGCAAAACCGTTTCGGAAAGTGTCGACTCTTGGAGTTAGCACCTGCAAACTGGATAGGCCAAAAAATCAAAAACAGAACTCTGCCAGATAGGTGTCGACACCTGGTGTCGACACTTGCAAACTAGACAGGCCAAAAATCCCACAAACAGAACTCTGCCAGATAGGTGTCGACACTTGTAAACTGGACAGGTAGATGTCGACACCTGGTGTCGACACTTGCAGATCCGTCCTATTTGCCCAAGGCAACCTCATGCAAGTTGTGAAAACACTTTGAATCCTCTCTGAACAAAACATTTTGACAATCAAATGGCATGCATTAGTGGGTTTTAAAATCATCATTCAAACCAGTTGCATCAAGATTTATGAAAAATATCTTAAGCAAATTATTACCACAATAAAACCAAGAAACATATGCAAGAAAACACTTGATGAAACCAATTTTTCTGAACTATAGGTCGGGACCAATTCGCCATGCATTTATACAATATGTAGGAACATAAAAAACAAGGACTTCAAGCCGATGAGACATGAATCTTCATTTTAAAATAACCATATTTTACAATCTCCATAACCAAAATCAATTGCTTATTTTATGGCAAGGAAGCAAGGAAGTTTAATCACATGAAAACATGAAAGAACCATTCAACGGGAAGACCAAGTCGACTTTGTCAGTTATGCTAGTCAACTTGCATTGCCAATATCAAAGTAATGAACAGAGCAACTTACCCATAGATTCACCTTTGAAAGATTTGAGAAATTCAATGCTTTACCAATGATTCTTGAAGAGGATAAATGACATTTACCACCTATTTGACTCATGGACAACAAGATTCTCATTCAAACACCGATTTAGATTCCATGTGATGTTTAGATGTCTTCCAACCATTTTTCTCCTGCAAAGACAAGATGAAACATTAGATATACATGGACATTAAAATCAAGGATTATAAGTGACTAAAAAGAACTTTCTTCACTTAACACACCAAAGCATACATTGAGCTTCTACTTATGACCACCGATTGAGTTTATATACATGACTAGCACTTTGAGCAATCAAGCTCAACTATGGAAGCTCACTCAAAGCTTGAGTTCATTGATTTTAACATCAACTCATTCTTCCACAAATATGAATGATTATCAACCAAATGAAGGTTAGGTCAAGCACATATGAATTGATCACCCACGCATTCAGATGAGCATTAAACAATTACAAGGGAACCAAAAACTGGCACTAGCCTCACATGCTTCCACACACTCTTTGAATCTCAACAACCCCATGAAAAAATTAAAAAAATGATAAAGAAAAGTGAAAATCCTCTGTGTGAAATGTGTCAAACTTAAAGAAGTAAATGAGTCTTATCTGGTTGACATTGATGTGTATAAGGAACATACTACCTATTTGAGAAGAGAAAATGAAGCCCACCTGACCAAAGGGTCTGAACCTGTAGAATCCGAAAGGGAACTTCAAAACAAACTCCAATTAATGTCAAATGACTAGCAGCTTGTTGATGAACTGGTTGAGAATGACAAGCTAAAATGAAAAATTGGAAGAATAAAACAAGTTGTTCATTACTAAACTACATGTATTTGAAAAGGGCAAGGATGTGATTGCTAATGAATCTGAAAAAGTGCAAACCCTTCAACAAGAAATTGAAAACTATAAAAGTGTAAATGCCATGTTGAATGAACAGCTTGCTGCATGCGAGGAGGACCTTGCTAACTCAGAACTGCACATCTTTTCATTCAAAAATGAAATTAAAGACTTGAATGATTTACTATCAAAATTTGTTAAGGGTAGAGAAAAACTAGACAAACTCTTGGGAAGTAAAACTAACTTTCAAAGAGAAGGACTTGGGTACAATCTAGTGAACAAGAAGTCCTTCGAAAACAAATTGTACACCTCATTTGTCTCTAGCGTAGTTGAGGCCAGCACCTCTAAAATACCCCCAAAGTAGCCTGATGTTCAAAAACCTCAAAATTGAACAGAAACTAGAAAATGAAAACCAACTCACAGTAAAAGCAGAAAGCAAGTTTCCTAAATCTCATGTGCATGCTAAGAGTTCTCAGGTTAGACACCATGCTTCAAAACAAATGAATGTGTCTTATTTTTACTGTGGCAAGCATGGTCATATTATGGATGGCTGCTATGCAATGAAGAATGATGATATGAAGGCATATAGGAGTAGAAATGCTCTTGAAAAATCAAGGAAGTTTTCAAAAAAGAAAAACATGTCCAGAAATTATCAATCTGTCAACAAAAGCTTTGTAAAAAGAAACACCGCTTTATGTTGCTATCATTGTGAAAAACCAAGACACACAGTGTCAAATTACTAGTTAATCAGAAGGAGAAATAAGTCCAACATTGAAAATGCTAAATCTGCTGTTCACAAACACAAATTCACTGATCTCATGCATAAAAAGAGCATGAAACTACCTGTGTGTTCTTTTTATTGTGGTGAGTATGGACATAAGATGCATGACTGCTTTTGAGTGAGAAATGATGGTTTACATGCTATGAAGAGGAGAAGTATATTTATTAAAAATGCTACTAATCCTTAAAGACCTAAGAAATCTTGGATACCCCCTCTGTGTGCGTGTGCATGAGAGAAAGAGAGAGAGTGTGTGTGTGAGAGAGATAGAGAAAGAGGGGGGCTGATGCAGCTCAAAGTCCTAAACCCCGCACCAGCAAACTTGGACGATGTGTGCCAGAGTTTGGACGATGGAGTTTCTAAAAGTAGATGATGGGATTTGGATTTTCTGAATATAGATGATGCCTTTTGAAACTTGGATGAAACCAAAAGTTAGATGAAACCCGAAAGTTAGATGAAAGCACTTAGAAGGAAGGGTAGATGAAAGCACTTAGAAGGGAGGTGGGATGAAGCCTTTTTGCCATTTTCTGAACTTAGACGATAGAGTTGGATGAGGGCTTTTGAGTTGGACGATGGCTTGGGTCTAACTATTGGACTTCTTTTGTTGACATTATTATTATTAAATGTTGGAGGCTTTTCCCTTTTCTAGGGATGCTTAATCATTAGTAAGACAATGAGGTGTCTTTTGGGATAATGTAATGTCATTAAGAGAATGCTTTTGTACTTCTTTATAAACCCCATTGAGGGCTGCGAATGGAGATAGCTTCGTTGATTAATCTTTTCCTTCTGTTTGAGCTTTTGCTCCAATTTCCTTCCCCTACATCTATCTTCTTAGTGAGAGAGTGCGGTGACCCTTGTTCCATTTGCGGCCTGCAATTTGAGGCCTGCATCAGCTGGTATCAGAACCGAGTGATCATGGTGCGACCACGCCGGAGAGGTGGTACTACCTACTGGTGCCGCTGCTGCAGCGGGTCCCCAACGTGAGCGGGATGTGCGCGATTTAGAGATCGATGAGCTACAGCATGGTCTACAATACCGCCCAATATGTACTGGTATCGAGCGGTACATCTCAATGCCAAGCTTGACAGGTCCAATTTCGCCTTTTTGGTGTCAGTACCGGAGAGTACCTAATAAAAAAATGGGACAACGGAGAAAGGGTTGCGAACAGCCAAGAGCTGCGCGGGTCGGTGGGGATGACGGTGGAGGTCATGAGGGAGAGAGAGAGGAGGAGGAGGAGGAGGAGGAGGAACCTCGTTGGACGTAGAACGACCGAATTGGCCAAAACGACGATAAAAGACAATGAAGGCGGGTTCAAATGGCGGCTTCGGCTGGCAGAGGATGCCCAAGTCTCAAACCTTAAGGCAGGAGGGGAGAGAAATGGCAACGGGGTCGAGGGGTGTCAAGGGCCAGAATGAGGGCGGGGGATTTAAATCTTTAGTAGCCGAATGCAACTTTCGGATCTAATTCTGGGCTATGCTCGGGTTAGTGGACCCTGGTGGGGAAGTGGGCTGGGTTGGGTTCATATGCTTTTGATACTGTCAAATTTTGCTATTAATATTAATCCATGAATACCTCTGAGTCTTGTGAAGATAGCTTTGACTGTTGATCTAAGAATGGCCAGAAATGTGCACATCGTAAAGAAGAGTTGACTCCAAATGCAACTCGAGTCGACTCCAATAAGAAGAATCTGCCTACAAGCTATCGCCAACAATTGTTCAACTAAGGGACAAATCCCATATCGGTAACAAATAGAACTCTATCGGTGAAAAATGAACCTGTATCAGTGAAAAATAGGTTGCATCATTGAAAGCATGAAAACTGTAGAAGGAAAGTCGACTGAAGAAGCAATGCGAGTCGACTCCAGAGTACGCCAGAAGCCTTGGCCAGCTGAAGAACACTAAGGGTGACAAATAGGTTCGTAAGGGTGAAAAATAGCCTATCAACGGTGGCAAATAGGTTGATAACAGTGAAAAATAGATTGGTAAGTGAAAAATAGATTGATATGAAGGAAAAAGCGCAGAGGCGTCAAAGAAGAAGAAAGAAGGTGGACTCTTTTGAAAAGGGTGTTGACCACTGTCTAACCAACACAATTATGGTTGACTTTTGTGAAAGTCAACATAGTCAAAGTGACCCAGCCATGTTGAAACCTCAAGCTGACCAAGTCAATGTTGACCCAATCAAACGCAACCAATCAAAGTCAAACTTTTGCAAGCTTCAAAGGACCAGTCAAAACTCTAGTCAAGTACAGCCAACTACTGTGGACACAAGAAACAGACAAAAGAAGAAGAAAGACAAAGGGTTACATGGCCGACACATGGTGCACTAAGTGTGACAAATAACTAAATGCGACAGCTAGGCAAAAGAGGAAAACAAGAACCGTGACGGCTCAAACCGATTAAAGGTGACAAATGAAGGGCAGGAAGAAATGGAGAAGAATGATGTTAAGGGTGACAAATAGTCATACAAGGGTGACAAATGGCTTGGTAAGGGTGTAAAATATCCTGCTAAAGGTGACAAATAGCTTGAGAGTGACAAATAACTTCCTAAGATAGACAAATATGCATGTAAGGGTGCAAAATACCTGATTAAGGGTGACAAATAGGTCGCCATGAAGAACAAGAGCCAGACACCTGAGGAACTCGTGGGCTGCCATTGTGCCTTTGACATCAATCAATTGGCACGTGATCTGAGGTATCATGTTAGAGGAATATTTTCTCTCTCCTACAAGGTGGACCAAGGAGAAAAAGAAGTGTTGTGTCCCGAATGGTGGCAATCAAGAGGGGAGGGGTAAATTGATTGACAAAAAAAATTATTTTACAGCCTTTCAATCACAAGAATGTACTTTTCATAACCTTAAGAAGGCTACGCACGAGAAAATCATATAACAAGCATATAAAGAGAATGTACTTTCAAGTAAGTATGTATAATTTCACAAATTGCCCTCGTAGATTTCACCTGTTTATAACACAAGTACTCCTAGCGCAATGCGACACCATGATTTTCAGTATATTTTCGGCCATCTGTCGAGAGGGCTAGACTAGAGCCCTTGGACACCGTCCATGTCCGCCCTTGTATCTTCAAGTTATAAATCTTGCTACTTTCACGAGAAATATCAATAAGTTTGGCCAAGAATATCAAAACAAATAATGCCTTTAGGGTGACAGTAACCAAGGCAAGAACGTACGAAATACTTTAAAAAAGAGGTCAAGAATGATTTAAAAAGAAGTTGTGCTACAGAAGAAATTCGGCAGCATAATGGCATCTTCCTAAGTTTGTTAGTTAATTAATAACATTTAAGTAAGGTTCCAGGTCCCAGACCATCAGAAGATCATTTGAGATTGAATATGAACAACCCTTTGGGCAGACCCTTGGGTTGGACAAGATTTGAAAGCACGCGCTTTCAGGATGACCGTGATAATGAGAAAGCGGTTATGTAATAGTCTGCGATCAGCAGTCCGTCCACCTAGGCAAAGGTCTGTCGACTGAAAAGATAACGCGGTTGCATGCCTAGCTGTGATCAACAGAACGCGATGGATGGACGAGCCGCAATCAAAAGTCTATCGACCCAAGAAAACTCAGTCAACTGAATCAAGGATCTGTCGATTGAAAACAAGAAAGTAGTGTTGATATTTGTGAATGTGAAGTGTGAGGTGATGTGTGCTAATTCAAGCAACCAATAACATCAAACATGAAGCAGGTGGGCATGTCATCTCAGCAATATAAGCTAAAGAAAAAGAAACTAAACACACTCTGTGGGCATGGAGCAAAGGAGGAATAAAAGTAAACATACACCGTGGGTGTGGAGCAACTAAAAGAAAGTAAGGAAATCAAAAGAGATGGAGGAACATGATGACAAACACCTAGAAAAGGAAAGATGTGATCGCCACCAAAGCTAGTAATGCAGTATGTTATCCCTAAAGTACGTATGGACAAGAAGGGGGGTTGAATTATCCCCGCCAAACGTAGTGGTAGTTTTTAAAATTAATGCAACGGAATAAAATCAACTACCAACTCAAGAAATGAACGGATAAAATTATCAATGTTATTCTCTCAACCTCTCCGTTCTCACACGATTAAGACAAGAATGATTAGCAAGCAAACCACAATCACACAGATGCGAGAGAAAGGTCCCATGTGGCCATGACTCGTTATGGTTTTGTTCAAGGTAATGCAGACCATAACCTTTTACCAAGTGGAAGGATGGAAAGTTGCCATCCTCAATGTATGTGCCAATGACATGATCATCAGAGGAGATAACCAAGCAGGAGATTGGCTTGTTGAAGTTGCACATGGCTAGTGAATTTGAAATAAAAACTTGGGACCCCTCGAGTGCTTCCTTGGTGTTGAAGTGGCTAGGTGAAGGAAGGGGATATACATTTGCCAACGTAAGTATGCACTAGACTTGCTGCAAGAAATAGGGAAAATTGGTTGCAAGGTGGTAGACACTCGTATTGAAGTACACTGTAGATTGAAGCTGGAAAGTGGTGATCTCCTCCCCAAAGATGAGAAGAGAAGCTATCAAAGGCTAGTTGGTAAGCTACTGTATCTATCCCTTACCTTGATATCACCTATGCTGTTAGTGTTGTAAGCCAGTTCATGCATGCCCATTGCACTGGTCCTTTGGGGTGCTGTTGACAGAATTTTAAGGTATATCAAGCCATATCCTGGTAAGGGTTAACTATTTACCAAGACTGATGATCTTAAACTTGAAGCTTATGTTGATGCTAGTTGGCCTGGTTGTCAAAATGTTAGGAGGTGCGCTACAGGTTATTGTACATTTCTTGGTTTCTTGGTGGGAATCTTGTCACCTGGAGGAGTAAGATATAGTCTATATGTGTCCGGTCTAGTACAGAGGCAGAGTATCTAGTCATGGCTTAAGGAGTTGGCAAGTTGTGGCTGAAAATTCTGTTGTAGGACACTGGAGTAAGGACTGAACTTCCAATGAAGTTGTATTGTAACAAGGGTGCAACAAGCATGGCAAGTAACCCAGCTCAACATGATCGGACCAAACACATTGAGATAGATAGACACTTTCATTCAAGAAAAGATTGACTCTGGTGTATTGTGTTTACTTTACGTTCGTTCCAGGCAACAACTTGCTAATGTGTTCACTTTAAAAAAAAACATGTTGATGTGTTCATTAAAGGCATCCCAAAAGAAGCTTTTATGTCTATCTTGGGCAAGATGTTGAATATCCATGCTCTGCTTGAGGGGAGTGCGGAGAATAAATAGCCCAACAGAGGTAGTTTTGTTAAATATTATTTACGTACAATGCATAGTAGTTTTGTAAAATATTATTTATGTACAATGCATATCATGGATGGCAGTATCGGCCGAAAAAGATACGTTTTTGCCGAAACGTATCGGTTTCGGCCGGTACCGATCCGAAACCGGACCCCAACACTGTAGCAGGTCCGATACCTAATGGAGGCTATTCGGACCGCTTCAGCTTCCCCTCTGCCTTCAGTCCCTTCTTTCACGCAATTTGCCGCGGCCCAGACTAAACCAAGCCGTCCCACAGGTAGGGTTCCTGGGACACTGATATTCTTTAGGATTTAGTCATCCCCCAGGGTGAGATCTTTATGCATGCATAACACACGCGTTTCTTCCTTTCAGCCAGTGCGAAGGAGACCGTGATTCCCGAGGCCGCAGCTCTTGCTGAGGAGGCCAGCCACGAGCCACCTCCTGCCGTGGACGTCGGGGTGGGTAACTATCTCTGCCACCCTAGATACCTTCCTTGATCTTTCGGGGACTCTCTGGCTCCAACTCGGTCCGAATCTTGTTTTGTTTGGCAGGCCCTGGCACGGCCACTAAACTGAAGGTGTGCCTTGGAGTTCGCCCAGGGGGGCGCATCTACGTGAGGAGGAGGATAAGGTCTAGGACCTCCCCGTTGCCAAGCCTGCATGAGGAAGTGCCAGCTATCGACTCCACGAGGGAGATTCCTACGCAGGTGAGGGAAGTGCCCGCTCGGACTGCGTCCTCGTCGGGCGAGAAGGTGGATTATGATTATTCCTCTGACGAGGTGGTTTCAGGGGAAGGCGTGCCCGAGGAGTCCGGACCTCCTGAGCCGCCCCCTGCAAGTGTGAGTCCATTCACTTAGGGCTTCCCCCCGTGACCATCCACTGATCTTGTGTCTGCTGCTTGCTGACTTTTAGGAGCCGCCCCCACCAGAGGTTGCAGAGGTCGCCGCCCTGGGCCTATCGGTCGGCGGACCGAAGGGAGTCCACGCGGGCCCAGACAAGCTGGGGTCTTTACTTGAAGTTATGCAGCGGGAGGCGGCTGCAGAAACTTTCGGTACCCCCGGGTCGATGGACGAGCCTCTGGAGGAGGGGGAGATCGCGCCCGAGGGCAGCATCATCTCGGTGACTGAGGTGAGCATGGGGACCTTTCAGCTCTCCCTTTGTCTTATTATGACTTTTGGGCGATTCGCCTTAGGCAATGGGTGACTAATCATGTCTTGTATATTCAGGAGGAGGCAGAGCTCCCGAAAGCACGCGTCGTCGAAGCTCGCAGGGCTATCCCTAAGTGGAGGGAGCTTCTCAGCCCCGCGGGAGCGGATAGGCTAAGATCGCTCTAGGGGTCGGAGGTGGAACCGCTGGTATCGCTTCTGCAGTCAGGGGCTAGCCTGGAGCTACCAGTTCCGCTTCCGCCTCTTCCGGTGCTCTCGACACCGGAGGAGACCCAACTGTTGCGGGAGATCCTGGCGAGCATTGCTATCCCCGAGGAGGAGGAAGCGCTAGTGGAATGGGCTGCGGGTCTCCTAGCAATAACGTCCGGCCCGATTTCCTTTGACGTCCCTCCCCCGACTGAGAGCGAGACCCCTACCTTGCCGGGCCGTGAGGCGATGGTGTCAAGGGCTCCGGTGATGGTTTCACCTGCTCCTCTAGTGGTGGCCAGCCGAGAGTTATCCTTTGAAGCAGGAGGGCCCAGTGATTTGGCCATGGCACTTCCCTCTTCTTTGACTGCAGTGGATGCCGAGATATGGGCTGCCGTGGACAACGCGGTGGAGTTCAATCTTTCGGTGGTACCTTCAATTGGCCACGCCGCTTCAGACGCACCGGTTCGGCAGATGCTACTAACGCTTCGATTGATGATGCTTGCTGACCCCTCCCTTACATACCGAGGGGCGCATGTGATAGTGATGCAGCTAACCGGTGCACTACAAGTGCTGGGTTGCCCGCTGGAGGAATGGTCGTGATGAGTCCTATTTTTGTTGAAATACGTGAACCGTCGTGAATTTCTTGAGACTCGGGCCCCCAACGAGCTTGCCGCCATCAAGGCCCAAGAGGGTGAATGTTTGCAAGCCTTGGGGATGCGTCGAAGCAGCGAAGAACATCACGAGAAGGCCTTATAAGGAGGCCACCATGACGCCCACGCCCTTAGGAATAGAATCGAGGAACTAGAGGGCCATCTCGCTGCAGCCAGGTCTGAGCTGACCGAGGTCAAGGCGACCGTCGAGAGGGAGAGCGAGGCGCTTGTCGTTGGCAAAGCTGAGGCGACGTCTGTAGAAACGGAGCTGGCGCACCTTGAGGAGTAGAGGGGCCGACTGCGCAACATGACAGACTTTCCTTGCGTCCAGATCCTCCCCCTCAAGGATATCTTCCAGGGCATCGACTGAGCGCTGCTCTCCTCGACCTTCCTCTTGTATCCTGCTTCTCTCTCTTTCTCTTCTCTTCTTTTTTCTTTTCCTTTTTTGACATGTAACCAGGGGTATGCCCCGAAGCACGTGTATCCCCCTTTGATTGAAAGGAATAGAACAACCTTATCGTGTATATCTCTTGTGTGCGGTCTCAGCAGTCCTTCTTTCCCTCTTTTTTCTTCTTCTTTTTTTCTCTTTTTTTTACGCCTCATTTGAAATGCATCGACAGGGTGTAAGCCTTTGCGGTAGCTCGCCCATAGAGGACCGGGTAGGCGTCCATGTTAGTGCATAGGAGAGTGCCCGCCCTCCTAGGGGAAGGAAGAGGGGACCACTCCACCGTGCGAAGTCGACTACTAACCGGTCTTGCTCGGGCGCCTGAAGGGGATGGAGGCGAAAGTTCATTAATTCGGTGATGTGGACGCAAGGTCCAAATCAAAGGAAGTATTCATCATCCCAAGGGACAGTGAGAGGAGTTTGTTTGGTTCAAATGACCTGGACGAGAGGTCCAAGTCAAAGGGAGGTATTCGTCACCCAAGGGGAAGGAGGGAAGAGTTTATTGGTTCAAATGACCTGGACGGGAGGTCCAAGTCAAAAGGAGGTATTCATCACCCGAAGGGACGAGGAGAAGAGTTTATTGGTTCAAATGACCTGGATGGGAGGTCCAAGTCAAAAGGAGGTATTCGTCACCCGAAGGGATGGAGAGAAGAGTTTATTGATTCAAATGACCTGGACGGGAGGTCCAAGTCAAAAGGAGGTATTCGTCATCCGAAGGGACGGGGAGAAGAGTTTATTGGTTCAAATGACCTGGACGAGAGGTCCAAGTCAAAAGGAGGTATTTGCTCTTCGGCCCAAGAGAGGTTTGGGCAAGGTGTTCATTCGTCGATGTTACCGGGGTGGCGGAACCGACATGGTTCGTTTGTCTCTTGAGGTGTTCGTCGGCACTGGGGTAGTGCTAACGCATTGAAGGGTTTATTTCCTTATCCCAAGTGTAGGGCTCGGGTAAGGTGTTCATTTGTCGGTGTCATCGGGGTGGTGGAACCAACATGGTCTGCTTGTCTCTTGAAGTGATCGTCGACACTGGGTCGGTGCTAATGCAAAGAGGGGTTTATTTCCTTATCCCAAGCGTAAGGTCCGGGTAAGGTGTTCATTCGTCGATATCACGAGGGTGGCGGAACCGACATGGTTTATTTGTCTCTTGAAGCATTCGTTGGCACTGGGTCAGTGCTAACGCAAAGAGGGGTTTATTTCCTTATCTCGGGCGTAAGGTCCGAGTAAGGTGTTCATTCGTCGGTGTCACCAGGGTGGCAGAACCGACATGGTTTGTTTGTCTCTTGAAGTGTTCGTCGGCACTGGGTCAGTGCTAATGCAAAGAAGGGTTTATTTATCTTATTAAAAGAAATGTTAATTCGAAGCTTACCGTTTCAGAATTACAAGCGAAACCATTTAATGGGGTTAGCCTAATGGGCCTAAGTTAACCCTGCCTGCTGATTGGCTATCATCTCAGCAACTGCTGGAATCCTCAAAATCCATAAAGCATTTCCAAATGAATGAAAATAGCATTATATTTTGTGAAATTTCATTTGGTCATCACAGATAGAGAATCTCCCTTCACAAAATCTCAACATCCATCAGAAGTTGGAATTTTGCAAATTTTGAATGAATATTTTCATGTTGAGACACATTTACCCCTGCTATTCTCCTTGATTCTTGCCTCTTGGCCTCAGAAGGGGGAACCACATGGGAATAACCTGGAAACTTTTAAGAAAATACACTATTTTCTTCTAACGGAATTCCAGAGAGCAGACATCATCATTAGAAACTTTTACCTTCTCTCTCCCATCCATAACCGAACATTGCAGAAACTGGATGTCTCATATGAATTTTCAAATGCTACCTAACATATGTATTGGACATTTAAATCCCACAAGCAGATGCTTGCTTTTTTAAAATTTCTTTTATGCCATGATAACAGAGAAGATTAGAAAGATTACATGTGATTAAAGAGAAACGTATTTCTAGAAAGGACACATAGTGGAAATTTCCTCCACGTTACTTTTGAAAAAATGTCCCAACTATTAAGAGTGTCACTGGAAAGTGCACACAAGTGTAGACGTCTGATCCATCTTTCTTTGACCAAAATTCTAACTACATGTGATCAAAGCAATCAAAAGATCGAACATGATTGTAGAAGGGTTCTCCTTGGTACAGTTTTGCAGAAACTAAAAGATAACTCGTTCAGTCACAGCATCCTTTGTAAAATGTCGGATGTGCTTTGTCAGATGTTATGCAGACCTTGAATTTGCTTTTGTTGGCTGAATAAACCCGACACACCAATCCAGATTCTGCCTCCTGTTCTGTTATCTCTACAGAATAGAAATGAGCAGATTGCTTCTCTACCTGGTGAAAGCAAGAATATTTAGAACATCATACTGCACTCTGATTTGAAACACAGATATAATGGACAGAAAGTGCCTAACCTTTCTGAAAAGAGCTTGCCCCAGTTGTAGCTGATGAATGGTGACAGAGCCATGCAGTGCCTCCTCCAGAATGGTTGCTGAAACAGTTGTCTTAATTGGCACTCCGAGTTTACTACCATTGGACAGAATGCAGAAAAACGGCAACCTCTCGTAGCGTAGTTAGTGTCAAACTGACCGCTGGGATGTCAGGATCCCAACCCCACCAGTTTTGGAGGAACCTCGGAATGAGATGCAAGCGGCCCCCGCACCAGGAGGATGCTGTGCAAATATGCAAATAGAACCTCAGGAGAGAGGTACTGGGAAAGATGATTGGGATGGAAATCCGGTCATTTGACTGCTTAAATAATGTGGTGGCTGAGGTAGAAGCCTTCCTGGCAAGACCTGCTTCGACACCAGCTATTGCCACTACATAAAAAAGCAAGGTAGCAGAATGGCATCAAGCACCTAAAGAAGTAAACGCTCTTGATATCAAGACGTTTGAACAGTAGAAGGATAAAGGCAAGAAGGCAGTTGCCCTATAGCTTGCTAAAACTAGAGACAACAAAGAGGGTCCACACTTCGGGATAAGATGAAGAAGGCATATTCTTTTTCCAAGGACAAGACCAGGGTCCTATTCGACTGGGTTACCCAGTATGATAAGGTCACCCTGCCTGAGCCCAAAAGGCCAGAAGACTTGAAAAGAAGAGACAGCCCGAGGTTCTGCCCTTATCATCAGATGTTGGGGCACCCAATCGAGGACTGTTATGTATTCAAAGACATCATCGAAGGCATGGTGAGGAAGGAAGAGATAGACTTGGGGGAAGGGAATACAAAGTAGGCCCTCCACAACCTCATGACGTGCCTCTGAGGAGAGCTGTGGTCAACATGGTCTCTTTATATCAGGCACTGCCCATAGAGGTCACGGAAGCCAGTACTCGGCAAACCTATGAAGCCTGTTTCCTGGTACCCATAAAGGAACAACAGGGATGGCAGCAAGTCCCTACAAAGAATAAGGAAAAGAAGGCACCTCGCCCGAAAGTGGGGGCACATGTCCAGGGCGTCACACCACGACCCGCTCTACCAGTGGCAATGCCTATCTGGGCCAATCCACCTACGGCTGTCAAGATACCTACGTACAACCGGAGAAGACAAACTCCACTGCCGGTGGCCAAGGAGATTAGTCCCAAAATCTGGCAATTGTAAAATTACATAGACGGGTTAGAAGATTATGTATAGCCCGAATTGAAGCCTCTACTGATACGGGACCATGTCCCATGGTAGGAACTATAGTAGCTTTCATTAAAGTAGGAAGAAGAAGCTGACAAAGCATCTGATAAGGATGGCAGCCTATTCTGGGGGCCAGTGCCACCCGAAGAAAGAAAGAAGAAGCAAAGGAAGAAAAGAAGGGCCGGCAAGGCCAAAAAGGAGCTAATTTTATCCCGCAATACTCTTTCAGCTCTCTTCAATTTGCCTAATGGAGAGGATGAAGAGGAGATATGCTTCACACCTGCTGCCAAGGGAAGCCAGGCCGAAAGCTCTGGCCGGCAGTGAAGATTCGAGATGCCCTGACTCGCACGGTGTGGATTGAGGAGGAGCCTATTGCTTAGGTTGCAGAGCGCGATGCCCAGAAAATGGAGTTGGAGGAGGAACAGTGATGACACAAGGACTTGCCCCGAGATGTCTTGGAGCTGAGGGTTTCTCTACAAATTGCTGGAAGAGTAGAGAGGGAGAGAGAGTGGAGAGCAGGCGAAGGCAGAGCAACATCGAGATTGGGGTGAGAGGAGGGTACCGGAGGCCATGATGATGGAGCTCTGGTTGAGCCTTGGGGTGGCAGAGCAGAGGCTATGAGAGAGTGAGGAGTGCCACCAGAGGTCACGGGAGCTCAGGGTACGCCTTCGCCAGTCTGCCTTCTTTCTCTTGCAAGTAGCTTCTACATCACTTTGACAGGGGAACATCGTCGCGTCGTTGAGGCTGGTGAGGCACCGTAGGGTGAGGCTAGTACTACCTCGCAGAGCCCCATGAGGCCTCCTAGGGATCCCCATCTTAGGAGGGAGGAGATAAATGGGTTTAAACCCTCAAAACCTCTTAATTGAATAAATACCCATAATAATTATTAAAATACTCTAATTCTCTCAAAAAAATGCCAGAAAATAGTCAAAAAATCCGTAAAAATCGACAGAACTGACAGAATCGGATCCGGGTCCGAATCACTACGGATCCATTAAGACACGGGCGTTACATGAGCATGAAACACATAGAAGTATTTTAGAGTTCAGCATTTACCTGTAGGAATGGCGAGAAGCCGCCCAGCATTGTCTCCCGATCTGTCATGCTGAGTGACTCAAATAGGAACGCCAAGACTGTCACTCCCCAAGCATATCTACCTACTCTACTCAAATCCTCTAGCAAAGGTAGAAGCCTCAAGCTGATTACATCGGCTCGGGTCGGGAACAAAAGCTTTCCGAACAATAGGATCAGGAATCGCCTTAGTACTCTATCTCCCTCTAGTCTGGCTTCCGCTGCCACGCTCGGGCGCACCTGCTCAACCACTCGGTCAAGGTGCTGCTCTGGTATCTCTCCCACTGTGATCGCTGCCCCTCGAAGCCCTAGGCTCTCCTAGAGTCTCGCCCGTGATAACTGGGACGATGGATGCCCCGGCCCCATCAAGTCTAGCCCCAGTAGCTCTTGGGCTAGCTTGCAGTAGTCACCGTTGGTGTAACGCCCGCGTCTTAATGGATCCATAGTGGTTTGGACCCGGATCCGATTCTATCAGTTCTGCCGATTTTCATAGATTTTTTGACTATTTTTTGACATTTTTCTTAGAGAGTTAAAGTATAGCGTTGGATCTAACGTTTCTTGATATTTTTGACCGATCTATGGGTGTAGAATCATGCTAGGAAAGTTGGGGAAGAGGGTACAACTGGATCCTACATGAAATAGACAAAACCCAAAAAGAAAGGACATTGTCAAAAGTCCACATCACGAGACGCAGATGGCACTAAGGCGACTAAACAAAGTCTGACGGCTCACCTCAATTGGCATGAGACCCAGCTCATCCATCATAGGAGCCTCCATTGAGGGATGGGTCAACCCAGAAGTAACCTCACCTTCTTCCAAAGAAAGGCTCGGAGCAACATGAAGGCCTGGCTTATGCCTCGCCGGGCTGAAGGCTATGACATCACTCCTGTAAGAAGCTGATGGAGTGGTCTCTCTTGATTTTCCCTCTGGAAGCTCTTCGCCGCCCGAGGTCCCGTAGTCTGCCAGTTCCTCAGAGACTGGGCTTTCCGATGAATCTCCCGCCTTTGTAGCCAGCCCTCGTTGGCGTGTTGAACTGTCAAGGGCCGCCTCAGAGGAGCTTCTTTTAGCCGCCAAAGTAGCCAGCCGTTTTAATGAACTTCGGCTCGTCAACCCTCCCTACACTGGAGCATTAGGAGGAAGGGCCTTGACAGAAATAGAAGGGCCGATATCTGCTTAGCAAGACAAGCTTGTAAATTTAAGGCAATTCACAATGAATGTAAAGAAAGGTAATGATGATAGAATACCTTGGCCTTCATGGCTAGGCATCGGTGAGGGCAGATCTACTTCTGTCAGGAGGGCGGTCGCTGCACCACCTTACCCTTCCTCAGCTCCACCAACTACAACAACCTCCTCCATGGCAGGAGTGGGTTAAGGCACAAGAACTGAGAGAAAAAGAAAGAGGAACAAAAAGCACAAGGTCAACTCATGGTTTGCACAATACAGCAAAGCAAAAGGGCTATACCTAGAGCAGGATGCTCTTGTGGTTGTGAGGCCTCGAATTCCATGAATGTTGGAATTGTTAGAAGCGGCACCGTAGGTTGTGATGTTGCGGCTTTCTTCTATCCCTCCACAGCTTCTATTCGAGCTCTCTTAGCTTGGGATACCACCTCTTTGATATGAGGCCTCTCCTGCTTCTTTGAACCACTAGTCGGCAAGGGGGCGGTTGTGGGTGCAGCGGTTGGAGCCTCAAAGTAGCTCGATTTCTGAGATTGCAAGATTAATTTTCTGTAATCCACGATTCTCTTTGAATCAGGGTGATCTGCACAAAAGGCATCCGACATAGCGGTCATATGGGTGAACTGCTGCTTATGTCCAGGAAAAAAAGAGCATGTGTAAATAGAATTCATATGGCCCTCTGCCTCCACATCTGCATCCATATCCACAAAACTCTCCATGTCAATATACCCCTTCACCACCCATCATTACGCCTCCACCACGGCGTCCACTTGAATCCGATGATGAAGAATTGGAAGCAACACACGATGAAATTTTTGATGAAGAATTGGAGACGACACAAGATGAAGATTTTGAAGAGATTCCTACTCTGAGTTTCTTTCGTTTCCCTCTTCCACCGCTTTCACAAGAACCCCCTACTCAGGACAAAGCCACTATCCCTACCTCCATCTATGAAATCTCTTGGTGTTATGATGATGGGTCAATACTTCAACAACCGACATTGGTGCACAATGAGTCTTCCCCTACCCTCAAAACCTATCGAGTCACCAAAATTAGATGTTTCCTACGAACCAAACCTACCATCATTGACCCTCAAACTAAACAAGTAACCTCTACACCACTGGCCTCTTCTGAGCCTTCCATCGAATCTCATTTAATTAACCCTCCAACCATGCCATCAACAACCATACTATCGGCCTCCGTCGAGCCTCCCATTAACCCTTTTCCTTTTCTCAAACCAAGTAACCCTCCATCGCCACCACCTAAGGCCTCCACTATCCCTATAATACCAAAGTCGATCACTCCTAGCCTTCAACTTAACCCCATGGCCGATCTTGAGTAGGGCTCACCCCTTTTTACACTCGAGCAAACCCTATCTGCTTCTAAGCAAGGGGAGTGTAGGTGCTGGAAAGGGGTGGCCGAATGCGTAAGCGTGTACGCGGCCCTCTAATCTATGCTACTGTTGCCTATAGTGCACGAGTTAGAAAGCAAGAAATAGAGTGACCACTAGAGGCTTATACCTGAGACTCACAGGGGTAGGATGATCATGAATGCCTTAAGAATGAGAGATGTGAGTTCCTGTCCTCGCTCTCGACCGACCAAGAATGGGGAGCTCTATAAGTCAATGATGAAGTCCCTGCAAATTAACCAGCAAATAGAGAGAATAAACCCATTAGACTATGATAGTGTAGTATATGCTCGAACCAAAAGAAAACATGTAAATGAGGGTGCTCGTACCGGGAAGGGGGGTGGAAAGGGGGATGGTTGAGACTTTCGACCATCCACCTTCTCTATGTTTTGAGAGAAAACTTCTTTGAAAAGGGATCTAGGCAAGTCTAGTATGCATGAAATGTAGTAAAATGAACTAGAAAGCAGCAAAATGGAGGACAAAAAAGAAGAAAGAAGGGGTTGCTGATCGACCAACAGGAGGCGGCCAGAAGTGTGGCCGCTTAGAGATGGTGGGCGGCCGTTGGAATGTTCATCAATTTATCTAAAGAGTTTCAACAGACCGTTTAGTGGATTAATTAAACGTAAATTCCCTTAAAAGATGGGTATCCTAAAGGGGAAGGGTCCAAACTTTGGGTTGACCTAAGGTTAACTCCCTCACACGGATGCGAATGTAAATCCTAAGGGTGGAAAGGTACAATTAGCTCAGCGTCCGTGTGAGAATCTATGGCTCGCGGAGGCTTACAGAGATCCCTGATGAGATCAGCTAGTCGACTTCAAGGAATATGAAGACGAGAGGATCACTTACCAAGGTGGGATGTAACTACAATATGTAATGCATGGCCCTATGCGCACTGGAGTGCATGCAGATTTCTAGCCTAAAACTAGCAAATCATGACAATATAAGAATATGAGAAAATTGAGATAATATGAAAGACAACAAGGCATAAGCATAAACAGGCACAATCAGACACCAGAAGCTAGATCAAACAATCAATGAACAACATACCTAAGGGCCTGTCCCTGGGCCTACATGCAG
Organism: Amorphophallus titanum; assembly: GCA_024336825.1. NCBI lineage: Eukaryota > Viridiplantae > Streptophyta > Magnoliopsida > Alismatales > Araceae > Amorphophallus > Amorphophallus titanum. The sequence goes on along the minus strand of JANBPO010005683.1, from coordinate 49,678 downwards.
ATTTCTAGCCTAAACTTGGTAATCAAAGTAAGATAAAATTATGAAAACATGACACCATGATGCAAATAACATAACCAACGTGAAGGATATGATGAATATAAATGCATGAATGTGAAATGTCACAGACAGAAACCACAAGGACAACTCAAATACAACCAAGGAATAGTTCACTTGGGATCGGCCCTGGGCCTACCAGAGGGTAGGTGGCGGTCTCTTGATGACCGCTACCTGCAGGTAGCTGTCAAGGGGAGACTGCTATCTGCAAAGTGGTGGTCCACTGAGGGCTACTACTTCAAAAAGGCGGTCTCTATGGGACTACTACCTCTTCACAGAACTGGAAAACTCCCAGGACAACAAAAAAAAGGGGAAACACTATCTAAACGTGGACATACACACACCAAAGTTGTAGGAGAGCATGAATAATGTGATGGGCACTAGGAGTCCCATTGTGATCGCTAAAAAAATTAGGTTGTTGACAATTAATCCCGCCCCAAACAAAGCAATAGATAACATGTGATCATGCAAGCATATAAGAGGGGAAAGGGGCGATGAAGATATAGCAAATGAACCGTGATCGCCACTAAGGGCTAACAGCGCTAAAAGGGACTAAGAACGGAGAGCAACAATGTTGCGTACCTTGGAAAAGAAGATGAGAAGACACGGCGAGACGAAGGACTGCCACAACGTGATCTCGCGTGAGAAAAGGAAGTGGGAACTTATGTGGATCACACCACCTCACCTTCCAGCCAGCTATAAGGTAGGGGCCTCACGTTGTATTCTTCATTTTCCCAAAGGGGTCATTGAAATTGAGTGAGTAAGACAAAGCAAGGTTAAACATGATTTTGATATGCAATTCTAGTTCAACTCCCAAAGGGGTCATTGAAATTGAGTGAGTAAGACAAAGCAAGGTTAAACATGATTTTGATATGCAATTCTAGTTCATTTCTATTAAAACAAGAATGTAGATGTTTTTCAAGCAAATTCCATTGACAAACTCAAATATCATTAGATTTGAACCATGCAAATTGAGTAAGGATCATGTCATCAGATATATATAATGGACAACTCTGAACATACTTCTTCTTTTTCTTAGGAAATTAGTATCAGATTGTGAACCCCCTTGTATCATCAATCCTCAACTCGTCTGATAGGTTGTATTTCTCCAAAATTCCTCCCACTGTTTATTTGTTCCTCCTTTGCTAATGTCAAAGGGGGAGAGCTGTTTGATGAGTCATTCATTCAAGGGGAAGAGTAGTTGAGTCATTTAAGGGAGTTGAGTCATTTGAGGGAGAGAGCATGTGTATCTCTTTATGCATGTGCCTTAAGAATACTTGAATTGAGTCATATTGACATACAATGATTCACTGTGTTGCCATCATCAAAAAGGGAAAGAATGTTGTGTCCCTATGATTTTGGTGTAGTCTAACACCATGAGTCATTGACATTCTAATGCTACATTGATATTCTCATTGTAGATCAAGTAAAAGGCTCAAATGAATCTAAGACTTACAATACATGCCAACAAAGACTGAAAGAAATCAAGTGCATAGAAATCTAGATAATTGATTGCACAAAAATCAAGGTAGGTGATGAAAAGCTTACATACTGTTGGTTGTACAAAACTAAGGCAGATGATGCAAAAAGAAAGAAATGAAAAAGAGAAAGAAAAGTAGAGCCTATCCCCTTGCTCAAACAAGTGAAAAATCATGGTAGACAAAACAATTGAGTAAGGGTGACAAATAGATACCTATGGGTGACAAATAGATACCTAAGGCTAACAAATAGGTATCTATGGGTGAAAAATAGGTGGCCAGACTAAAAACATGAAAAGTGTATGAAGAAGGTCGACCTCACTATAAGTAGCATCAGCCTCACTAGCTCCAACAGCGGCCCGTCTGATGAAATCTCTATAGCAATGTCGACCTCATGGAGCTCTTGCATCGACCTCACTCTTGCTCAACGGAAGAAGAACTCCAGTAGGTCAATAACTGCGGCGACCTCACTTCATCTGGAGGTCAACTTCAGTGTCTTCCAGAACCCGTTATACAGGCAGTTTCTTCAAGACAGGTCGACCTCATTTCACAGAAGGCACCCGGCCTACCCCTCCTAGTGGCACCCCACCACCTAACCCCACAACCGGGCCCCTAAAACCAAACCCTAGTAAGCCCAAAACCCCCACCCCCCCCCCCAAAACAAAGGCAGCCCCCAAAACAAAAAAAAGGGGTGCACCATCTAATTCTCAATCAACTCCGAATTGCACCTTGATCATTAATCACCAAATTAATCCTTCTAGCAATAAAATCTAAGATTTTAAGGAACAAAATTGAGCTAGTTTAGAGTTTAAGGTTAAGGGATACCTCCAACTACTTCTTCATTAGCAAGCTCAGGTTCTATCGATGCTTGAAGTTTCCCTTGCCATCGTAATCCCTTGTGATCCTTGGCTTGCTGTAGTAGGAGAGGACAACTCACTATTTTATGGTCCTTATTCCAGCAACGGAGACATGCTCTTGACTTCTACCAACACTCAATAAATCGATCGCCACTATTATTATTACAATAACAACATTTCTCTCCCTTCTTGAATTTCTTCCCACTTCGAGATCCGCTCTTACTATTAGATCTCTTTTCCCTGACCATTGATTTGGAACTTCCACAATCGGTGGCTTGCTCCTTCTTACTCCTTTCACTCTCCTCCCGGGCATCCTCTAATAATTCAACTCTTTTAACCAGGCCTGCATAAGCTTGAATATCTATTAGTGCCACTTGGGGAACAAAACCAGACCTATTCACCTCCATCTTGACTGAAGTCTAGATTTCCTGTAAAAATAAACACGGGAGTTGATTCTCTTATTTCCTTTACAATTCACATATTTTTATCACTTAACCGCGACGATTGTCAATCCGAATCGGATACTCTGGCGTGGATAGATCCACTGTCACTTCAGGCCATGCTGAATCATCTAATATGCGAGATGCATCAGGAATATATTTCTTTAACTGAGAAACATGACACACGCCGTGGATTGCTTGCATCGTCGATGGCAATTGAAGTTGATAAGCCACTTGGCCCACGCATTCCAGAATAGGAAACAAACCAATATATCAGAGACTAAGCTTTCCACGCTTCCCAAATCTTATCACACTTTTCATTGGAGATATTTTCACAAAAATAAAATCTCCATGCTCAAACTGCAATGGTCTTCTACGCTGATCTGCATAGCTTTTCTGTCGACTTTCAACTGTCAACTTTTTCTGTCTAATCAGGCGTACCACATCAACACATTGTTGAATCATATCCGGTCTTGTCAACAGTCGATCACCAGTGTCAAACTAGTTCAACGGTGTACAACAAGGACATCCATACAAAGCTTCATACAGTGCCAAATCAATACCCAATCCATAAAACTCAATACTTAACAAATGAATTCAACAAAACATTCTCCCAAGGCTTGCTCAATTAAGCATATTCATATATGAGAACTGCAAAAGTCCATATGAGAAGCTCACCATGAATTCATTCAATTGAATACCAATAATGAACCTGTATAAGCTGAAAATTTAGTTTTCTGACCTCATCAATATCCATACATATGAAATTTTTAACACTCTAGCTTCATAGCCATTCAACCAACCAACAAGTCATTTATAGTAGCAAATGCTCAAACATCACACACCATGGTAGTTCTCAAACCAACCAATACAATATCACACCAAGTTCAGTCAGATGAAACTCAACTTAAATCATGAATTATCTGAACTTGATTCAAATACTCAACATGCCATTCAATGAAACCTTTCAAAGTGAGATTCATCCAGCAACATATATTCAATGCAAATCAACAACATAGAATGACATATCTTCGTCAAAACACGCCAGGGCACAACACTACGTTCGTATGATGCCTGCTAGAATCTGTTTGCACACTGAGTGATTGATATTGGTTTTGAGTGAGGAGTTCACTCAGTAAGAGAGCGCTACTATCTCATTAGACCATTGAGTGTAGTTAGAATTTAAATTCTGTAATAGTTTTTAACGGTGATCTATTCACACACCCCTCTGGATCTTAGCCGTGTGCATATCTGCTTGCACCACTACCCCGACAACTTATGTAGGAGTATGTTCAACTCGCAAGCATGCGCATGCATGGCTTGCTATGGATTTGAATGGATTTTCCCATAATGAGGGATGCATGAGGGAGCAAGCTCAATCACTATCATAACTATGCGCTGAGTATCAATGTGGATGGTGCGATGCACACAAGGCATTTGAGTTTTGTTCTTCAGCAGGGCATTACCTCTGGGCAATAGCCAGGTTCAAAGGGGAGTCAAACCCTGATGCAGCAGATCGCTGGCTATTCTAAGTCCAAAAAATGCATGAATGCATATGCAATTGCATGTTCCCATTGATGATGTAATTTTTATATCTGTTTAATTAATTCATTAACTGCCATTTATTTATTTTATTCCTTTCTCCCTTTTTTGTGTTTCTTTTAAGTAGATTTCTTTTATTCTATTATTGCTAGAAGCGCATTTGCCCTTTGAATAGTCAGTGTTCTTTGCACTCATCATTATTCTCTCAGCATTATTCGGTGTGTTTGTTCATGTTACTATTATTAGCCCACTTTTTAAGTCTACAGTTCTGAGAAAAATTGGGCAGCACCTCCCGTAGACCAGAGCTTTAGGGGTGAAAATAGGGTCTTTACTTAGAGTCCTAGTCCACCTAGCGGTCCCACATCATATGGCCAATGATTGTGAGTCCCATGACCCAGCCTGGGGCTGGGGCTTCTTAATCTCCCTTGGAAAGGGAATGGACTCGGTAGTTATGAGCCGCCTTAAAGATTCCTTTGATCGTGGTTTTTGACCCTTGGATTAGGATGATTTGATGACCTGGTGCCGTATTGTACAACAGTCTTGCCCTGAGTAGCGTGACTCAAGGATCGTTGGGTTAGTAGGTCTAGTTGACTGTCCAGAGTCTGGTGGCACCGAGCCACCCGGTACTTCATGATTCTTGCGATGGGTGCAAGCGTAGCCTTGATACTTCAGGTTTCTTCCTCTCTGTGGAGAGTGTCCACGTTCAGTGACCCCCCACTAGTTGTAGCTTGCCTGGGTAGCACAGTGTCGATCCACCAGGGAGTGGTGGAGAGCTAGATCCAGGAGAGATACTTTTAGACTGGTTGTCGTCGGGCCTCCCACTGTGGAGGCTCGAGTCCGGGCCGGGAGAAAAATCAGTTAGAGGGCCTGATGTAGCGTAGTCAGTCAGTGTGTGCACATGTGGTCAGGGACTTCAGATGCGTGCTAACAAGCACAACCCTGACTAGACCCTTGTCCTTGGTTACTTTGTATGGTGTCTCAGTTTCCATCTGAGACGAGTAGGGAGACACTCGAGGTGCGGACTAAGTCGTTAGTGGATTCATCCGGCTTTACTTCTAGTGGGAAAGTTCTTCCGTCACCTGACACGTGACTCTCTTGACTCATGGTTTGGTTTCTCGTCTGCAAGATGTGGCTTTTTAGGTAGCTTCTGCATGCTTTCCCGACGTAGAGGTCTAGGCTTCTCGGTAGGGTTGCTGAGGTTTTTACCCGTAGACAGTGTAGGGTTCACGACGGTGAGGTCGTGATTGTACCCTTACACCGCGTGGTCTTATTTGGGCCTCTATCTGTGAGGATGGGCCTTCACGACAAGTATGTTGTGACTTTCCTTCGGTTGTGTAGCCATGGTTTTACCGGTGATTCAGTGGTCCTGACTACAAGGTCGGGATTTCCTTTCCGTTGCTGCTAGGAGTAGTTTAAAGAGTCGTGACTCCATCGACTGCCATCGTTGCTGTTCTTGCTACGATTGTTACTCCTGTTATTATTATTGTTGTTGCTGCTCCTACTACTATTGTTATTATTGTTATTGCTATTGTTTACCACCGTTGTTTAGTGGTGGGGATCCGCAGGACCCATATTGAGCCAATGAGATGAGACTGACCTCTTTTTTTTTCAGGTGTAGCGGTTCCTCGATACTTGTATCAAGTTATCGGTACCTTAAGCTCTGGGTCATTACACAATGTCCCCAAATGAGGCCCCCATACACTGAAGCTCCCAACTGATAGCCAGGGGCCGATTTATCCTCCAAGGTGGGCGTATTATCCAGAGTGGACCAGGCGGACCTTCACAACCCCCACCCCAGGAAGAAGAAGCCTCCTCTATTCTATGAGGATGGAAGTCTGGACTACCCCGCCAACGCACGGAGATAGACGTCCCTGACCTGGAACAATAGGGAAGATGCCGAGGGAACACCCTAAGCCCCCGACACCATCCCGATGCCAGCCGGAGCTCTCCCTCCAATTACAAGACTTCGAGCGACGTTTCACCAAGCAGGACCACGCCCTTCGCGCCCTACAGTAGAGCTCTATAAAGGAGGATGAGGAGCAATCTCCATTCTTCACCGACATTCTGGAGGCAGAGATCTTACCGAGAATTTCCCTACCGACCTTCAAAGCTTATAACGGCTAGGGCGACCCGGCCGACCACTACAACAGCTTCGATGCTTTCATGACACTACACGGGGCATCCGACACCGTCAAGTGCCGAGCGTTCGTGACCTCTAGTCCAGGCCGCTTAGGCCTAGTTCCAAGCGCTCGCCCCCTAGAGCATTAGTAGCTTTTGACAGTTCAAGCACCGATTCAAAGAATGCTTCATTGGTAGCGGCCCTCCGAGGTCAGTAGCGGGATTGATAGCACTCAGGCAGTCCCAAGGGCAAAAGCTACGGGCCTATATCAAATATTTTAGAGTGGAGGCCCTATGCATCCCCCGCCTGGATGTAGCCTTGGCCATCACCGCACTGACAGGAGGGACCCATGCTTTCGGGAACTAGTGCTCCACCCCCCTCCTCTCTCACCGACCTAGTGACTGTAGCGCTACGCCATGCGGAGTAAGAGGAAGTCCTCAATGCTTGCCGTGTCACACCCCAATCCGATAGCAGCGGAATGTGTCATTTGCTCAGAACGTGACAGTTAAATAGTCGTGAATAATCAAGAGCAATCACATAAGACTAAAATAATTTCGATCAACAATAAAGTTCTATTTCAAATATAAGTCTCTTACAATTTCAAACTCTAACTTGCAAACTCAACTACATCATAATGAAAGGAAAAGGAGGTGAAACACTAATAGACTTAGACAAGTTAACGAAATGAGAGACACCAAGCTAGACTCAAGAAAGATAAAAGGACTCGAGTTCATTAGTTTTCGGAGCTCGCTTGCACACTGACCCCACCCGTGTGAGTCTCGGTCTCGCCAGCCACCTGATTACCTGAAAAAGACCCGGCTGATCTGATCGGTCTTCGGGCGCCGCAACGAATCTCGCTTCAGCGCCGTTTATTTCGCATATGCGAGAACGGCTCGCGTGATATGTTGCATTGCAACATCAGGGGCGACTGTCGCCCTCGAAACCGCGAAGGAACAACGGCATGGCGTGGTTGAACGAACTGCCCGGCATGGGCGCGGCGGAGTCCAGGGCCGCCAAGGCGTTGAGCTTTCCGATCGGCGTGGCCTCGCCGCTATGGCTGGCGTTCGGCGCGGTGACCAGCGCGGGCCTCGCCTACTGGCTGGCCACGCGGTGGACCCGGCAGACCAACCTGGAAGCCGTGCTCGAGGCCCCGGTGAACGTTCTGCAGGCCGCCGTCCAGGCGCTGCCCGAGCCGTTCCTGGTGGCCGAGGAGGCTGTTCAGGCGGTCGTGGCGACGGCCGACCCGAAGCCTGCGGCGGACGAGGCCTCGCCTGAGGCTGTGGTCGAGGCTGCCGCCGTGGAAGCCGCGCCCGAGCCGGTTGCCGAGCCGGCCCTCGAAGCCGCTCCGGCGGCGCCGTCCGCTGACGACCTGACCCGCATCGCCGGGATCGGCCCCAAGCTGGCCGCCGCCCTCGCCGAGCGCGGCGTGACCCGCTTCGCGGACATGGCGGCCTGGGGGGAAGGCGAACTGGCCGAAGTCGACAAGGCGCTCAGCCTGAAGGGGCGGGCGGTGCGCGACGCCTGGGTCGCCCAGGCCCGGCGCTTCGCCGAAGCCTGAGAAAAGTCGTCCGCGGCGAACCGTCGCGAAACCATGGCCATGCTTTGATCCGGCCGCGCTCCGTCCCCATCTTCGAGGGTGGGGCGGGCCGGAGACTGCAATGGCGGAGATATCGCCGCATATCGCGCACCGGGCGTGGCTGAGCGCCGAGCGCATCAAGATCGCGTCCGACCGGCTGATCGGCCTGGGGCCGTTCGGCGTCGGCCTGGACGGCGCGCTGGCGTTCGTGCCGATCGCCGGCGGCGTCTACAGCCTGGCGGCGGGACTTTGGCTGCTGACCGAAGCGGTGCGAGCCCGGGCGCGACCGTGGACCCTGGCGCGGATGGGCGCCTACGTCCTGTTCAATACCGCCAGCGCCGAGATCCCGATCGTCGGCCAGACCTTCGACTTCTTCTTCCGGGGGCATCTGATGGCGGCCAACGCCCTGCAGAAGGACATCGCGCGTCGCCATGGCGCGCCGCATGAGGCGGCGATCGCGGATGCGCGGCGCCGGCCGTTCGCCCTGCTGGCGCCCGTTCCCGGCGTCCAGGCCGCGTCTTCGCCGATGTCGTCCTAGGGCATTCAAGGGGGATTAAGGGTTATGGACTGCATCTACTAATCAGAGAAGGCCAAAGATCATACGGTGAGGCTGGACAGAAGCCCAGAAAAATCTGGACTATAGGAAAATGGCGCCCTTGTAGGTGCCATCATTTTATAAAATAGCTCCCCCTCAGAGGGGTGCCCTATCTGTCAGGCTTTTTTTTTCTTTTTCAGTTGCATGGAAATGGCGCCTGTTCAGGGGCGTTATATCCCTGTTTCCTTTTTTTTTGAAATGGTTTTCTCAATGTCCTGTAATGGGATCCAGAAACTGATGTTTCACAAATACCTTTCAGAACTAGGTTTCCAGGAGTCTTTAGTAATGGCTTTTAGGGTTTTCAGAAATGGTTTTCCAGGTTTCCAGGAATGGGTTTACATAGTTTCTCAGTGACGGCCCTTCCTGGTTTCTTAGAAATAGATTTTTTTGCAAGGTTTACCAAAAATGGTCTTTTCTAGATTTTCCAGAAATGAATTTACAAGGTTTCTCAGTAATGAAATTTCCAGGTTTTCATAAGTGGGTTTACATACATGGTTCAGGTGTTTCGTTCTCAGAAATGGTGTTCATGGTTCAGGTGTTTCCGATCACATAGGAAATGGCATCCATGAAAGTGCCCTTATAGGTAGAATAGCACCCTCTCAGAAGGTCTCTGTTTCAAAAAGGTAATAATAATCGGTTTCACATGCTGTGTGTTTAATAGGATAACAAGCTAACATGTTATGTAAATAGGTTTAATAGGCTATGTGATTAACACGCCATAGAATTAACAAGGTTTAACGGTGGCAATATAATTAACAAGGTTTAACAGAATATGTAATTACTAGACTATGTAATTAACAAGTTTAACATGCTACAGCAGGCTTAACCAACTATGTATTTACAGGTTAACAGGTAACAGGTTTAACTGGCTAAGTAATTAATAGGATTAGCAGGTTACTAACACAGGTTGGAAATGGTGCCCTGGTCAGGGGCGCCCTATTGAAATGGCACCCTCTTCAGGGGTGCTCTATTGAAATGACACCCTGGTTACGGGCGCCCTTTGCTCTGGTTGTTCTACGAGACACATAACACTGTTCATAGTGCCAAAAGTTCACGAGATCAGGAAATAAGGACATGGATAGATAGAGAAAAATCTTAGGGTTTCAAAGTCATAGTCATGCAGTAGTTTTATGATTTGGTTTCATAGATATACATCTCTAAACATGGTGATTATTAATTACAGAACATGCATTTGACGTCACTATTCATAATTTGTAAAGTGTTCACAAAATCAAGAAGTAGAGACGGTATTAGTCTGGCAAACATTGGGCAGCATCTCCCCTGGACCCGAATGCTTGGGAGAGAAAAAATGGATACGCATCCACAGACAAATCCTAGATGGCCTCTCAATGATAAGAGTGCGCACATAAGTGGCAACACCCAAGAGAGAACTGTGAGAGAACTCAAAAGGTCAGTAAATAGAGACCACCGGTTAAAACATGAAGTCGCAGGTTAGTTAAGGCAAGGGAAGGAGGAGCCCACCAGTTGAACAAGACAGAGGAAAAGCCACCGGTTAAACCATAGGGGAAATTCTCCCGGTTAAACCCCCAATGGAGCCACTAGTTAAGTTACGAGAAGCCCCACCGTTTAAACTCCCAAAGGCCACCGGTTAAATGACTCACTAGCTAAAAATGAAGCCCACCGGTTAAACAGGGAGGAGGTAACCACCGGTTAAACCCGATGAAGGAACCACCGATTAAGTGGCTATACAGGCTCACCAGTTAAACACCCGGACGGGCCACCGGTAAATATTGGACCCCACTGGTTAAGACCATGGTGAGGGCCTACTGATTAAAAGATCCAAAGGGTCTGGTAGCCTTATAGGGAGGAAGAGCAGGAATAGAAAATAGCCAAAAAAGCAAGGCCATCTCCCGGGAAGGAGAATGACCTAAAATGGAGGAAGAAATAATAAACATGCAGGGGAAGTGGGAGAACTGCGGGGAGTCATTCTTCGAGAGGCTGGACTCAGAGCCATATCTGTAGCATGGGATGAGTCCTGAGCCTTTTCCTAGAGAGACTCACCCGGGCACTCTTGCTGAGAGCACAACTTACTATTCAAAGGAAAACACAAATCTGGTAGGGGAAAGCTTAATACGCTCAGGAGCACATGATAGAAACCACAAATAAGATATAAGGGAATGAGTGATATGAACAGAAGGGAAACATGCACTTTGAACGCAAAGGTCTTGAAATTTTCTCTCTTTTTATTCTCCTCCAAACAGTGGGCACAGAAGCGTATACATCATAAGAAGCAAGGGAAGGAATAGGGCTAGAGAGGACAAGAATACAATGGAGGGAGGGGGGAAGGGGAGAAGCACTGGCTCTTCTCTTCCCCTCCTTCTTCTCTTCGGAGACTCACACTCACGCTTCTTCTCCTTGGAGACTCACTCTCAGGTGCACTCCCTTCACCAGCGGCCCTCTGCCTAGCCCCTTTTTTTAGTCTGGAGTCCCCTTTTTCCTTCTTCACCCTCTGGCCCACTTATATCCGCGGACGTGAAGTCTTCCCTCCATTTGATCGAAGGCACGGGCTTCGAGCGCGCTGTGCTACAATGGTGATGAGGGAGTTGAACTGTCATCCACCAACCTGCTCTTTAAAAAAGAACAGATCGATGGTCTAATGTGCACGGAGTGTTTAGTGGCTTAATTTATCGATTGGTGCGAACTCGCAAACCTGTCGGGTGAACGGGCATCCACATCAAGACCAGTTAGATCGCGGGGAGGGAGTTTGTAGAAGGTGCACAGGACTCATCACAATCTGGGCAGTCTCAAGAAGACACTATTCGTCGAGGAAGATGGCAAAGTTCATTCGTCATCTCTTCTCTGTCAACAGCTCTGGTGGGAGATGAAGAAGTCCATTTATATATTACTCCAGCAGTCTAAACTTGCAGTAGCTGGTTGACATCTCTCTCTCTCTCTCTCTCTCTCTCTCTCTCTCTCTCTCTCTCTCTCTCTCTCTCTGGGCACATCATATTTGATGTTTCACGTTCGTCTTCGTAGTCCGCTCGTATTTCCCAGTCCCAGACGACCTTCACAGGTAGAAGTGGTTTCATGCACGATATCCACCGGAGTGAACCACGTAGCAATTCCACAAATTAAGATGCTACACTTGAGATATCGGCCGTGTCCTTGACGAGCCTCATGAAAATTACGTACCATTCTTGTATTGCTTATTGGAGCCAACGTCAAAAAGTCTGACTCCGCAGAAAACCACTGTGATCGGAAAACAAAGGTAGAAAGGATTATGAGAAAATAGTGAAAGAATCAGCATTATTTGATATATGAAAAGCTATGGAATAAGAATATAAATGCACAAAATGTGAAAAGACATTTGGGACCATTCGAAGAAGTTTACGGTGTAACACATGCTGCAAACTTAGTGTGCACTCCATTGATTTACGTAGGTGCGACATGAAATAGGAGGTGAGCGAAAGACATGAACTTAACACCTTTCATTGATATGAAGTCTACCATTTTTTTTAAAAAAAAACAGGGTCTACGTCTTTCTCTCACGTCACATCGCATCGATATGCACCAATCAAAGACCAATTCATAACTCCTGTTGCGACCTAGATTTGCACCAAGAGAAATATTTCCTACACAAATTTAAGATTTACAATGCCAGTCTGATACGCTACGTATCGAGGTATGATACGTAATCAATACGATATTTATATTTATTTTAATATTATATGTTTTATTTTATATTTAATAAATTTTAATAACTAAATTAGTTGAAAGTGTTTCTTTTTCTCGGTTGATCTGGGTTCGAATCATAACCAGAGCATAGTTTTTTTTTAATTTTCATTTTGGGCCAAAATTTATACGCCAGTTATGAGATTCGAGCTCTGAATCCTCATCATCTGAGTCTCTTGATCGACTCGCTTGTATAACTGTTCACGCCTTGATATTTTCGCCTTGTTCGGGACGTGACAATATAACAATATTCTTTTACTTAAATGAATTCTTAGTTTACTTATCCTTAGTACAAGTATCACAAACTTTATCACAATCATATGAAGATTTAGGTAAGACAAAAACTAGATCATGTCTAGATAGTTTGGAGATAACTTCAAAACTAACTTGCCTAAGTTGGCGATGTCATAACCAAGTATTACCATCATTCTTTGAAAGTAAACAAAAATCATCACACTCAATGTCATTTAAATCAATAGTGTAAACATTATTGTACCTTTTTCCTATGAACTTAACCTCATTAGTTTATCAAGTATAATGTGATGTAAGATCTCAAAGATTATCTTATATCCCTTATCACACAATGGACTTATATCGAGCAAGTTATGATTTAAACTTTTAACAAGTAAAACGTGCTCAATAGAGTTTTGAGAATTTTTACCAACATTGCCAATAGCAATGATTTTTTCTTTATCATTCCCACCAAATGTCACTTCTCTCCTTGTTTATCTTTTATTGATATGAAATGGAATTTGTCACCTATCATGTGTCTTGAGCATCCACTGTCAAGATATCATTTGCTCTTCATTATCTCAAGACACCTACAAAAGATGTCATTCTCATGCAAATTATTTTAGTACCCAACGTAGTTTGAATCTAAGGAGGTTAGTTTTATAATTCATATAAGAACGATCAACATTCATATTCCTTCTAGAATGTACATTTCCTTTTGCCCAACAATTCGAAGTATAATAACTATATCTAGCACAATAAAAATATTACATATGTGATGTATCTCTAGAAGTTGAAGCATGATAATCATTTCTTCTATAGTTGTGTGTCATGAAATGATTACGTAAGTCATGGTACAACATTATACCTATGTGATACATGGTGGTAGTGTAGAACATAATATCTTGATGAAGTCTTTTGATCATGTGATACTTGAGCACACGAAGCATGACTTCTATTTGAATTGTGAACAAGAGATGTCTTTACCTTATTTTCAAAAACCTTCATTTTAAAGGGATCATAGTCAAGTCCTTCTTTTTGAAAATGCATTTTCATGCTAAGTATTGTGTCAAGAGTGTCTTTAACTTTCACAAACTTTGACAAAGTAACATTCAAGTTTTTAATTTCTTTTTCAATTTTAGACACCTTTTTATTTACACATGCAATATCTTTCTGAAGCATGAAATTTTTAACAAATAATGCATCATGTTCAGTTCATAAATTTTTTTTCCCAAGGGTAGAAACGGTCTATCGGGCGACCGCCTGGCCCTGGAAAATGGTCCCAACTAGACTATTTACCAGAGTCCGATCGCAAGAAGATTGGTCGTGTGGAAATTCTAATTGTTCAAGGACAAATCTCTTAAGATCGATGCAATCTATTAGCTAGAAGACTCTAGAATGCATTAGGATTGATTTGGTGACCAAATTAGGACTCTAGGGTCGTCCAAATCTTCAAAACTCTAGCTAACCCTATAAATAGACCTTAAATTCAACCAGCGCGACCCTAACTTTTGGCTCGCGTGGAACTAAGGTAAAGAAGCTGAATTAGAGGTAAGTTCTTTAGAGTATTTTGTTCATAAAAGTAAGGTCTAGCTATCCTCAAATTTCATTCTAAGAGATCAAGCCATCAGGGGGATAGAAGTATCCAAAGACGCTGGTTCGGCACAAGCAACCCAGGAACCTGTGCGACCGACCCAGATTGATCAGCAAGTTAGAAGTCCTGAACGAGGTAATTAGAAGTTAGCTCTTTAGAGTAAATTGTTCACTTTAGTATCCTCTTCTTACCCTCCAAATCCCGTGGTCTTAAGTGAAGCTAGTCGGGAGATAGAGGGACTGAAAGTTACTGATTTGACACAGGACGTATAGAAACTAGGGTCTTCTTCCAGTCAAAAATTTAATTCATGGGAGTACTTCCAGAGGTAGGTTATATCATGGATGGCTAGAACAATGAGTTAGGAGTAAAAGTCCCCTTGTTTCACGAGATTTCATGCATTGTACACGTTGTATTTGATGAATTGTTATCACCGCGCACTTAAGTTATTCAACATGCATAGTCTCTAATCTTAATTACAAAGATAACAATCTTATTCTAATTTATGCAACCCATGCATCTCCAAGACGTTGTTTCCCTTTCAGCATGATTTATATTCCTTTCTAGCATGTTTTCATGCATATATTTCTTTAGAATAGGCCTTGCATGACCTACCTTGTTCTGCCTGTTACGGGAACCAAACGGTCTCCGTAAGACCGCCAGAGTCCTCTAGTGGCCTTTCGATAGACTGCTAGGCCCTGTCAAATAGTCCAGAAGTGACCGCTAAGCATTCTTGAGTTTTGTATTTATGTTAACACGAAACATAATGCAGAACAGTCTTATTTATCGTATGATAAGCCTAGATTGTTCGGTTACCTCCTGTTTTAAGTGTCATATTTGTAAACTTGGTTATAATGATGGTTTATTCCAGTAGATTTCATGCTTCACATATACTTAGGAGTTATTTTAAATCTAAGCTAGTTTCATGCCAAACCAATATATTGAGGTGTTTTATCCGGTCTCTAACCCCTAAGTAGAGGGTTTTATCAGATCCCAACCCCCCAATTGGGGTTTATCTGGTCCCAAAGCCCCAAGTGGGGGGTTTATCTGATCCCATTTGCCCATTTGAGGGCAAAGGAGGGGCCAGCCCCTATAAAACCCCATTTTTTCCATGCCTTGCCTTTTTGTACTTTGGCCACACGGGAGAAGGGAAACCGACATTTCCCTCGTGCTTTGTGCTTTCCTTTCGTAGCTTCTTGCGTCGCTTGCTGCATGGGGTGGTTATGATCTTCTAGAATTATTTCCTAATTAAGCTCTGACGCCTTGTAAGTTGCGTGAGAATTTTCTTTCAAGTGTTTACTTGCTGCGAGGCCTTTTCTTTTATGTCGTCCACTCGGCAAGAGTTCCCGGGACTCATTTTTTAACCCGACGGCGCGTACTTAGCAACACTTTGTGACCATCATCCGACTTATTTAATTTTCCTATACCTCGATTAATTCAAGAAAATAACAGGTTCAACACTCCTACACCACTATAGCTCGGGACGGCCTTGGTGTGTAGCGGGTGATTTAAATGCATTGACGATGGCTTCAGAAAGGATGGGGACTGCACACCACATGGGAGAGACAGAGGATTTTTGTGGCTTCATAGAGGAGACAGCTCTCATCGACATTGGACTGGTGAATGCCCAGTTCACCTAGTCTAATATGAGGTCTACACCAGCTTGTTCTAGGCTTGACAAATTTCTAGTATCGGTGGACTGGGAAGATCACTTCCCTCATGTGAAGGCATCTAGCCAGACTGACTTCGGACCACAAACCCATCCTGCTCAAAGAAGGCAGTTTCCGTTTCAGTGCCGGTTTCGTTCGGGTCCAAAACCAAAACCGTTTCGGTTTCGATTTCAGCCTAGAACCAAAAATTATTTTTTTGCCAACTACAGGACATCCAGCTTTGTCCGGTTTCGACCGGTAGGTTTCGGATCGTTTCGGTCAAAACGTTTCGATTTCGACTAAAACTGTCATCCATGATCCTACTGAAGACCAGTTGTAGCCAAGTGAAAGCATAGGTATTCAGATTTAAGAGATTTTGGTTCAAAGAGAAAGACTTCATAGACACTATCAGGAGGGCTTGGAGTGTGCAGAAGCATGCAGGTTCCTTTAAGGTTAACTTGGTTAGAAAGCTGAAGCATTTGTCTCATATTCTAAAAGGGTGGGGTGCTGGGAAAATGCCACCTGGCAAGTTGGCTAAGGAAAGAATCCTTCAACAATTGGCAAGGCCAGATTGCTTGGAGGAGGCAGGTTTATTGGGTGGCTCTGATAGATTGTGCAGGTACACCTTAAGAGCAGAATTTGAAGAGATCCTCACCAGGGAGGAGATTTATTGGAAGCAAAGATCGAGGGATAAGTGGATCAAAGAAGGCAATAGGAACACTGAGTACTTTCAGAGGATTGCCTCAAGGAGAAGGAGAATCAATCACATAACATCCATCAAGGTTGGTGAGCAGAGTATCCAAAGTAAGACATCAGGTGTGCAAAAGAGTTTTAGTCCAAGTTGTTTACTGAAGAGCAGATGGACCGACCTAGCATTGCAGATGACTTACTCCCACACCTTTCTCCAACTAGGTGTAAGGTACTATCTAGTCCTTTCTTAGAGGAGGAAATCAGACAAACACTCTTCTCACTTGCAAGTGACAAAGCCCAGACCCAGATGGCTTCCTGATGATTGTCTTCCAGAAGAGTTGGGATATTGTCAAGGAGGACCTCATCCAAGTATTAGGGGAGTTCCAGGACAGTAGGGCCAACTTAAGGGCATCAACAAAACCCTCTTGGTCCTTGTCCCCAAGAAACAGGGTGCATAAGATTTTGGAGACTTCAGACCCATTAGCTTACCGAATAGAACCTACAAAATCACACTAAGCTACTGACAAGAAGATTGGATAGGGTGATTGGCAGACTCATTAATGGGCATCAAGGGATCTTTATCAGGGGAAGACATATCTAGGAGAACTTTCTTGTA
This sequence comes from Amorphophallus titanum, assembly GCA_024336825.1. Taxonomy (NCBI): domain Eukaryota; kingdom Viridiplantae; phylum Streptophyta; class Magnoliopsida; order Alismatales; family Araceae; genus Amorphophallus; species Amorphophallus titanum. The sequence goes on along the minus strand of JANBPO010005683.1, from coordinate 32,547 downwards.
GGACATGAATGCATGCATGCTATGAAGACCCAGAGGAAGAGGGAAGTGGTACTGAAGTTGGACTTGAAAAGGCATATGACAGTGTTAATCGGTACTGCCTCCTTCAAACTTTAGTCAAGATGGGGTTTGACCAAAGATGGATAGGATGGATCTGGGCATGTATCTCTTCAGCCTCTTTTGCAGTCTTTATGAATGGGCAACATTACATCTTTTCTTAATGGCAGAGGGCTCCACCAGGGAGACCCATTGTCACCTCTCTTCTTTGTCCTTGTTGCATAGATTTTGAGCAGGATATGGATGAAGGTTGAGAGAGCAGGTATCATCAAAGGCTTCTACCCTAGACATGACAATTTGAGCATTAGTCACTTACAGTATGCGAATGACACCATTCTATTTCTAGCAGACAAGGAGAGACAGTTCTTTGGTGTCAGGCTGATGCTAGAGATATTACAGGAGGTTAGTGGCCTAAAGGTGGACTATAGAAAGAGTACCATAGCTGGGGTCAACATGGAGGAGAGGTCTCCAAGCACCGAACTCGTCCGTAGGTGTGTTGTAGTTTCTGTGTATTGCAGCTATGTGCCCCACGGGGCCTATTTATAGACTTCTGGGGGCAGTTGCCTTGCCTGGGAGGGTCTTGGTTGTCCCCCATTTAGTCAGCTCTTGAGTCAAGTGCTTTAGTTTACCTTTCAACCTGGACATAGCAAATGCCTCATGTCTTTGTATGTTCCACACTCTGCTAATAGTGTCCACAAAGTCTTCTTCTTTGAGACAATAGCTTTCCAACTTGAACTAGGATTTTCTCGTCTGCCTACAGCTAGTCTTGAGTAGGATGGGCTTGTGATCTGAAATAGGTCTCGCCAGATTACTAGCCTCTAAGTGAGGGAACCGGCCCACCCATTCAATAGAAACAAGAAATCTGTTGAATCTGGAAAGGGGAGGATATGTTCTAAAATTAGACCACATGATTTGAGAGTTGGGAGTAAGAACATCAATCAGTGCTGCCTCAGTGATGAAGTCCCTGAAATCTTCCATTTCACCTGCATTGGAAGAGTCGCTAGATCTCTCATCCAATGAAAGCATTGCGTTGAAGTCTCCCTTTACACACCACGGGCAGTCAGAGCTGGTGTGGAAGAGTAATGGCTCATCCCAAAGAGACTTCTTGTCCTCCCTACTCTGCAGGTCATAACATTCTGAAAAGTCCTACTCGAAACCATCCTTGATATCACAAAAGGAGAGTGGTATGGCCCGCTTGCCAATTTGTTTGAATTCCTCCACCTCCACCTCAAATTCATTCTCCAGCACCATAATACCCCCCGCTCTACCCTTAGCTAGAGAGGACACCCCTCTTGTCAGTCTAGAACCCCCAACCTCCCGCATAACGTTCTCCCCATGCCCCTCACATTTTGTCTCCTGTGGGTACAATCTATCTATTTTACATCTTCTCACAAGGTACCTTACCACCACCCTCTTCTCCTTTCCATAAATCCCTCTCACGAGGTACCTTATCTTCCCCTCCCCCTGGCCATTCATACTCCCCAACCCACAATCCCCCCTCTCTTCCCCCTTTCTAAGTGACTTCCCTCTCTTCAACTAGTCTTATCTTTCTATTTTCCCGAGTCGCTCTTTGTACTTTTTCTTTTTATTGAGTCCTAGCAATTTTATCTAGGGAAATGTCATAGAATACTTTATGGTTGTTATTGAATAAAGGATTTGGTTATATTTACATTTTGTGCACTCTGTCTTTGTGTCGAATACACTAACGCTCTGATTGACATGATTGTTATAAACTCGTCATGACCTCCGGGTACCTTCCACGCTCGGGGCGTGACACAAGCTACAAGATGAGGGGCCCTACAGTAACGAGCCTAAAAATCATCTCTCCCAGGTGATGCTCTCTACCTACTCCTACATGGGTAAGGACACACGTGCCCAGGGAAGCTCTAACTAGTGGGGGGGCCACTAAGCAGACAACTTTGGAGGGAAACCATCGAATTATAGATAGGTTACACCCAAGCTCCTCATAATCAACTCTGGAAACAGGTGGCATGATGCCACCAGACTCTGGGCAGTACACTAGACCTACTAAAACAACAGTCCTTGAGTCACAGGAACCTAGGTCAAGACCATTGAAGAAGGATGGCTCCATGCCTTCAATCTAGCATATCCCTAGGTCGGAAACCACGATGATATAATTATTAGAGTGGCTTACGACTGCCAACCGTAATCCGTGCCAAAGGGAAGCTAAGAAACCCTCCAACCCCAGGTTGGGTAATTGGACTCGCAGTCCACAGGCCATATGCATAGTCCACATGGAAACTGCTTTTCGAAAAAGCCAACAATGGGTGAGAATGGCCCTCTACACTCACCACGACCCATTGTGGCTCAATTAAGCGTAACGCGGAAGCCCGAAACATGAAAGGGCCACCCAAACCCTTAAACCCCATAGGCATGTTAATCAGGGTAAATCGATACCTCTGGACGTCCAAAAATACAGTCACAGTCCCCACAGGGTGTCCGGGACATCCACGGAATCAAAGGTCGGTCTTTGGGTCTCAACCAGACAGACTGGGGCCAAAAATGGGCGAACCTACTGCATTTCAGGGGACCAACCCTGTTGGGTTGGTCGACCAATAGGGGTCGGTCGACCAACCCAACTGTGGCAGTCGACCGGCCCGTGCAGGGATGGGGGCTTTACCCTAGTCAGATGACCGGCGTAGGCCAGTCGGTCGACCGAAATGGGTAGAGGCCGATTCCATGGCGATTACTGTTCGGTCGACCAATGCAAGGCGATTGGTCGACCAAAAATAGTAGGGATCACTCTGAAGCCCACCTAGGGGCCGGGTTTCCATGCCCACTCGACCCCGGCTCGTGGGGAAAACACTAGGGCCCTATTGTAGATGAATCATGCAATATGAATGCTAATAGAAATTAAAATTTACAGGATGAAAAAGAAGAAACCGTTGATAAAATTGCACCAAAGGCAGCTCAAGGACAAACAACTCAAGGTATAGAATCAGAAGTTAAAGATGAAGAAAGCCAACAAGGACAATAGCTTCCTAGGCAATGGACTTTCCGCAAAAGCCATCCAGCTGAGAATGTGATTGGTAGTGTAGAAGATAAAGTGAAAACTTGATCTTCATACAGGGATGTAGACAATTTGGATTATCTTGCATTATTTTCTCAATTTGAACCACATTCTATTGATGAATTCTTAAAAGATAATTCCTAGATCTTGACTATGTAGGATGAACTACACCAGTTCCAAAGGAACAAAGTGTGGTTCCTTGTGCCTCGTCCTAAAAACCACTCTGTGATCAGAACCAAGTGGATTTTTTTAAACAAGTTAAACGATCAAGGAGTGGTAATCAGGAATAAGGCCAGGCTAGTAGCTAAAGGCTATAGCCAAGAAATAGGAATTGATTTTGAGAAGTCCTTTGCCCCTATGGAAAGACTTGAGGCTGTGAGAATTCTATTAGCTTTTGCATGCCACAATGATATTAAACTTTTTCAAATGGATGTGAAAAGTGCGTTTTTAAATGGTTTCATTCAGGAGGACGAGTATGTGGAGTAGTCTCCAGGATTTGAAGATCACGCATATACAGATCATGTTTACAAATTAGATAAGGCGCTTTATGGTTTGAAATAAGCTCTCCGCGCCTGGTACGAGAGGCTAAGTTCCTTCCTAGTGGACAATGGGTTCAAACGTGGTAACATTGATCAAACTCTGTTTACCAAAGTAAATGGTAAGAAAAATCTAATTGTTCAAGTTTATGTGGATGACATCATATTTGGTTCTACCGATAACACCTTGAGTGAGAATTTTGCCAAACTAGTGTAAGGTGAATTTGAGATGAGTACGATGGGAGAACTGACTTTCTTCTTGGGCTTGCAGGTCAAGCAAATGGCAAATGGAATATTCATAAGTCGAAGGAAGTATGCTCGTGACCTACTTACAAAGTACAACTTCAGCAAGGTGAAACCTCAACCGACACCTATGTCCACCTCAATCAAGCTAGATCAAGATGTCAAAGGTAAAACCGTGGACTAAAAATTTTTCAGAAGCATGACAGGATCTTTATTGTATTTGACTGCCAGCTGGCTGACCTTCAATTTGCCGTTTATTTATGTGCGAGATTTCAGTCTAACCCAAAATAATCACACATGTCGGCCGTGAAACGGATTTTTAGATACAAAGTGTTATATGAACTGCTTAGTTAGATTTACAGCTTTATTAGCTCATGTGATTTAATTGTTGTCAATGCATATTTAATTGCATAAATGCATGCTCTAATTGCTTTATATTTGCATGCATACTTGTTAGTTGCGGGGTAGGGATCCGCGTGACCCCTACTGACTTTGGCTGTGACTCACCCTTCTACTTTTCAGGTGATCCGCCACAGTCGTCGACCGCAGCTCCGTGTGCTTTTCCGGACCGCATCTAGCAGCCAGCTGTGTCAGTGGAGTCCTTTTTGTACTTTTGGTCTGGGTATGCCCCGTGTAGTTGTACATTTGGACTATATTTATTGTGGACTTGTCTTCTTGGCAGTTCTGGACTAATGTATATTTGTCTACCACCCTGATATTTATATATATTTTAATTGCTTCCGTATTACAGTTAATTATAACTATTTCAATTTGATCTGCGCATTATGTATTTCAATTCATTAGGCATTTCCTCGACAATCTCCTCTAACCCTTCAGGGGCCTCATCAACCTCTTGGGTGGCGTCCCCAGTTCTTGGTGGCGGTAATTTGGTACTTTTATCAGGTTATCGGTACCCGGAGCTCTGGGATGTTACAACCAAGCTCTAGCAGAACATTTGAAGCCAGTTGCAGACGTCGCCAGAGTCAGACCAGTGAAGATCTTGGCGTGATTTTTGGTTGAGGCAAGCTTCCCCAAGTCCTCTACCATCACCAAGAAGAAGTAGGCCATTCGGGCTGCGAAGCACCTCATTCCATCCTTCGTCCTCGGATTGCGTAGATCATCTCTAGTAGCACAAGCTCAGAACCCCTGTCACTCTTCTAGTTCCTAGGCTCTACTCTGACCACTTCTCGGAGTCCCGTTGGTACCTGTTCAAAGAGGACTTCCCCACGGTCGCAATGACACCAGCCTCGCCTTCATCGAATCCCGAGGGAGCTCATGGCAGTAGTTTTCTCAGGCCCCTGTGGTTCTGAGTCAGGCATAGCCAAATCAGACCTGCCCTGATCCCAGGCCTGCCACGACCACAGCCAGACTTTGATCGGTCTACAACTCTACTGGCACCTCCATGGAGCAATCACGGACGTTTCAGCACTAGTCATGTCGCCAGCAGCGACCGGGATAGTTTGTGGTCTCCCCGACATCAGCACCCTATCAAGCAGGGTCTGACTACAATGAGAGAATATTGACCAAGTACTTATATTTTTGGTTTATTATGGTCCAAGGCGGATTAATATGGTCCAAGGGGGATAAAATAACCAAGCCTCTTTAGTTGACTTGGAGAGAGGGGCGCCCCCCACCACTAGCCTCATTCCAATAGCAGCGTGAGCAAATAGAACATATACTGGATGAACAGGTGATCATTACAAGGAGCAGGGCTTACCCGCGGTCTCTGGTGCGATGGAGAGGACGGCCCGAGTCCAATGACACCTGGATCACCCGGGCAGAGCTACAGAGGACATATTCAGATCTACTGGAGCGGTACCTGAGCGACAACACCCCTTATTCGACGGAGTCGAGTTCTTCCCACCCGGGGAGAATTGATGGGACATCGGAGCAAGGTCATTACTTTTTGAATTTGTGCTCATTTGGGTCACTTTGTAAGGCTAGTTATGAGCCATTGGGCTAAGTTCATTAAAAGAGTCCATTAGGGGGTTTATGTTCATATTGGGTCTTAAGGTCACTTAAAGCCCAATTGGGCCTCTCCCTCTCACACGGGGTTTCTATTTTTGAGGGCCCATTATGATGGTCAATGATCCATAGGGCCCATTAGGTGGGTCTTGGTCCAAGGTAGAATATTAACCAAGCCACCACCCTTGACCACCAAGAGGGGGCGCCCCCTTCTTTGTCCCCATGCGGGGAATTGAATATTCCACCCCCATTTACCCACTTTTTGTATTTTTATTCTTCTTTTGACCATGGGAGAGAATTCCCATCCCCTAAGTGCCCCTCCCTAACCCTAGATCTGAGGGTAGTTAAGGTCATTTAGTTAGGGTTTCCCTTTCATATAAAACTCTTGTATTAAATTATTTTCATAGAATTATTACAAAAATTGTGAATTTGTGCGAAGAATGCCCAAGGGCGCCCCTCTCTCTTCCCACTCTTCCTCCCTTGCAGTAGAGATTGCTGGCTGTGATTTCTGGGTGAGATGCCCTAAATCTTGGGGAGATTCCAAGTTTTATCCCTTCTTCTGGATACCAGGTTCGATCGCCGCCGCCGCCAACGAGCCGCTACAACCCATTCTCCAACCTGTTGTCCTGAGTCACAAATTTCAGAATACAAGGTTCAAGATTAGGTTGGTTCTCCTCATCCAGCAATCTGATCAACCTCAAATTTTGAGGGCCTCTTCCCCACATCCTCCCCCATCTCCAGATAAAATCTCATTATGATCCACTGTCGTTTGCCCCTCCGTCCACTGCCATCTCTCTGCCCTTCACAGTCTGCCTGTGTGCAAATCTGTGAGATAGCAACCTGATCCATGAATTTTCCCACCCCCAAACCATCTCTGATAGCCACCAAATTTGGTGTTGTTGGTCACCGCCCCCCTCGCTCGCCCAAGTTATTCCCTTCACCCAGAGCGACCATTTGGGCCCCCGAGGCATAAATGTATATATAAAATTCTAATTTACTACAGGAAAAGTTTGAAAGTTCATGTGCGTACATTTCAATTTTAGTTCTAGATACTTTATAGTGCTAATAAATGTTCAAATGTTCAAAAGTTCACATGTTCATAACCGTTTACATGTCAATAGTTCCATTCCCTGTGCCCTGTGTGCCCGCGGAGGTGGCGGGCGGGCACACAGGGTGCCCTGCGCCCTGTGCGCCCCTGTGCGCCCAGCGAACTTCTTTTTTATTTTCCTGGGAACTGAGGATGCCCAGCATCCCATTCCCTTTCTCTTCATGAACAATGATGCCCAGCATCGTGTAATGCGATTTTGTTCTTCCAGAAACAAGGATGCTTAACATCCTATAATCTGATTTTAATAATCAAAGATGATGAAAATATTGCCCCTAAACATGATTCTATGTGGAGAAATTACATCGATCAGAGCGCAACCTGGCTCTAATACCACTATAAGGATTCGGTCAGCCCTGTTCCGGCAACACAGCAGATAATAAATTTTTAATCCCGAACCCAGGCCCTTTGATGGAAATCGACATCGGGCACTAACATTTTACTTTTATATTTGTGTCCTTTTAGTTTACTTTTATATCCTTGGAAAAGTAAGTTTGCAATTGTAAGGCTTCATAAGGTAATTTGTCATTCCTTAGGGATCTTTGGGTTTTTATGTAAAAGTCTAGCAAAGGGGCCCCCACTCCTTCCCAATTGGTCCACCTAAGCCCTAGGGGTCCTTGTGGGGCTGGTCAAATGCCAAGGTGGCTTCAAGAAGGATTCTTTCCTTCTTGGACAAGTCAAGTGGACAAAGGGGTTTACAAAGTCCAAGATGCCTTCCTTCCTTTCAAAGGAGTGCCCCCTCCATATGTAATTTATTTATTTTAGGTTTTTGACCACATGGGGGAAGGAAAATGACCTCTCTCCCACAAAATTCTCAGCCCCTCACCCCTTGCCATTCTCTATATAAACCCATGTAGAGTGTCACGTAAGGATTTGATGAATTATTGAAAGAAAAATCATAATTTGTCTACCATTGCCCTAGGGGCACCTCTCCTCTCCCCCCTTGCAGATGGATTTCTACCTTCTTCTGAGGTGAGATGCCTCCCTTCCAACCCCCTTCCTGAGTGTGAGGCTCAGCGCCGCCGCCGCCGCCACCATCGTGCCGCCATCGCGCCGCCACCGCCACCCCGATGAGGTGCTATCCAAATCAGGACAGAACCTAACCTCCAAAATTTTATCTTTTTCTCCTATTGTCTAATCAAGCCCAACTTTGAGGGTTCGTTCTCCGTAGCACCCGTATCAAATAACACAAAAGCAGGATGGGAATGAATATGAATGGTACCTTCAATGAGCTCCCCATCTTTGGTTGGTTCATCCTCCAATAGGGCATTCAATCTAGCCTGTCGCTTCCATCCACCATTGTTCCTCGTGGATGGTTGCTATTTCATCAGAGGACAGTCAGGCATGTGGTGCTCCCGACTTCCGCATCTTAGGCATGCGCCTAAACGCTTCCAACATTCTTCAGCCGCATGACCAAATTTGTCACAGAATGAGCAAGCAACTATGACTTACTTATCTTCTTCTTCTTTAACCTTCTTGCTCCGGCGATCATCCTTGTTGTTCCCATTCTTGGATCTCTTCTAGCTATCTCGAGAGTTGTATGTGATGCTGAATTTTTCCTACCTCTTACCTCGCCGATCAGACTTTTGGCTCGGCTCCTCCACCTTGCCCTTGAGTTTATCGACGTTCTCCAAGGTCCGTTCACATAAGTGTGCCCATTGGACCATCTCTACAGAGGTCTGAATATTCTGTGAGCCAAGTTGCTAAATGAAAATGGGCCGCAGCCCATCCATAAAGTGTTTTACTTTTAGAAGATCCGTGCTCACTAGATGTTGAGCATAGGCTGCGAGGCGAGACAATTGTAACTCATATTCCACCACCGTCATCATGCCTTGAAGTAGTGACGCGAATTCGACTGCCTTCCTCTCCTTGACATGCTCAGAGAAGTACTTGGCTAGGAAAAGAGCAAGAAATCCATCCCAAGTATGTGGTGCGTCTGCAGGCAGTGCAGGAATCAACTTCCACTAGGTATGAGTGCCTTTGTTTAACTAGAACGTGGCGAGATGAACCTTCTCTTGGTCGGTACATTGCATGACCTCGAATATTCAGTTCATTTCAACTATCTAGTTTTCTGCCTCATCGGGGTTAGAAGAACTCAAAAATCACAGAGGATTTAAACTCCAGAAGTTGCGGTGCAGATCGCTAGCACCTACCCTAGCGTCGACCTGGGTGAGACCCGCAATAGTTTGATGCATTCCTCCCCAATCAACACGATGAGCCATTGTAAGAATAAGGTACCTAAGAAGAGTAATAGATTTGTTAATTCTAATGAAATTGGTGGGGTTAATCTTAGAGATAATTTATAATTACTATCTCATCCCAGGTTCTACCCAATTTCTCTCACAGTTGGAAATTTCTTTCCTTGTTTCATTGGTATGGGTCCCTAAGCCTTGGACTTAACCTATGACATGATATTTTTTCCTAGGACTTCTAGTCCTATGCTCTGATACCACTTTAATTGTCACGCCCCATGCATGTTAGGGTCTAAAGTGAGATTCGAATGGATTTTGTAGTGATTATTAGTGTAAATCACGTATTACGGATGGCATTGTATCTAAGAATGGTTTTTTTCTCATTTCTCGGGGGTTCCCACTTGCATTGGGGGTGAGTCGATCTTGGGAACAACCCTTCGGACTTCATTCTAGAAGAGAATTCTGATCAGGAAGCGGCCAAATGGCCTGCCACGTTGCCTACTCTTGGCGACCAGCAGTCTGGCCGCCTGGAGGACTGGGCGGCCACTGCCGTGGCCACCTAGGGGCCTCTTGTCTGGGTTGGCCTACCTCCTTGCCCACTTCTTGGTGGCCAGAGGGTTGACCACCATGCCCATCAGACTGGGCAGCCCATGGGGTGGCCGCCTAGGGCCTTTTTATCTGTGTGGCCAAAGCCGTAGCTGCCCCACAATGGTGGCAGCCACTGATGTGGCCACCCAGGACACAGTTCACCTGATGGCCATGTTTTGTCATTTCGCATGACTTGTAGTTCTGGCTTATTCCGTACACCCCGTTAGCCGATAGATCAGCCATCTAGTCAGAGGTTCTTGGATTTTTGTGATGTAAAGTCATCTCGTGATGCATTACATGTGTATAGTTAGATTACATGAATCAGTGGTACTCTGGTGATTTCTACTTCTTCAGCAAGTTCTCACCTTCAGTGACCTTCCCCACTAGTCTTAGCTTTCCTACGCATACGTGTGTAGACCCACTTGGGAATGGTGGAGAGCTTTCCCGATGAGACGATTTTTAGGTTGGTTACCGTAGGGCCACTCGCCTTTGCAGCTTAAGTCTGGGCTGGGGGGAAAATTAGCTAGAGGACCTGACTTAGAGCAGATGATTTGTGTGTGCAAATGTGATTAGGGGCTTTAGACACACGCTGATGAGTGCGACCCCAACTAATGCTTATTTTGTTATGTGGTTACTTACTTATAGTGTCTCAATTTCCTCTTGGGACGAGTAGGGAGACATTTGGGGTGTGGGCTAAGATGTCAGTGGACGCATTCTGCCTTGCTTCTAGTGGATAGTGCTCCTGTAACTTGAGAGGTAGTGACTCAAGTTTTCTATTGACTAGGTTTAGTGTTTCGAAGGCTCAATGTCCCTATTGCACATGATCAAGACATGTTTCCTTGCTATCCCCGAGAGCCCTATTCCAACAGCATACCCTTGTTCCTTCGTTGACTGACTGAGGGTCTACCTAATAGCCTAGATTCTACATTTTGTACTTCGGGAGAGATACTCTAAGGCAGGTTATTGACTTCTAGCCTTCTATAGCCCAAGTTAAAAAATTCATGATTGTAAAATACACTAGGATCTCTCTGTAGATCATTAGATCTAGGGACAACAGAGCATTGCTCTGATACCAATTGTTGGGTCTCGAAGTGCAGAAAATCGGATCTAGAAGGGGGGTGAATATATCTCTCTAAAAATTTTATGTCCTAATTAAAACACAGAACCTCACACAGTAGAAACTTATGCAAACACTTAAGATCTGATGATGTATAATCAGAACAACATGAAACCATTCTAGATGAATGATGAGATGTGAGCACAGTGATTGGTATATCAACCTGTGAATGGGGGGTAGAAGATAAGGAGACAATCTCACAAAGCCAATAGACTGCACAAAGGATTTTTAAGGTGCTTTGGGACTACACCGGGCTCCCTACGTCCACCCCTCACTCAACTGAGTGAGGCTTCACTGTTGCTAAACCAACACGGGGATAACTCCCCATACATACAGAGCCAAGCTCCAACACACATGCAGGGCGACGCCGATGCACAAACACAGGGACAAACCCCAACTGCTCTGGGTCTGAAACCCAGCAGCACACACACACACAGAAGATTGCTCAGACAATTTGAGCCTGTGCAACCATTGCACAGATACACACACGAAATATGATTTAAAGTTTAGACAAGAAATATAGTAGAATGAAACACAAATGAACTCAGTGTAGCTTCTGTAGAACCAGGCTGAAACCAAGTCTGATGCTCTATTTTTTGGTAGCAAACAAATGAGCTAATCCTCTTGTATCTCTGTAGCTTCTTCCCGTCGTAGCACTTTCTTCCTTTACTTCCTTTTACTCCACAGCTTGTGCATCTACACCTACAGCTTCAGTCTTCTTCATCCTTGCAGCATCTCCAGGTTCTTTGCATCTGCAACTCTGCTCCCCTTCAACTCCACAGCTCTTGGCTGCTCCTTCTCTTATTTTACTCTTTTTTTCTTTCTGGATGAGCTAAGGTGTAACGACCTAGAGCTCTGAGTACCGATAACACGATAATATCGGATTACCACTACCAAGAACTGGGGACGCCACCCAAGAGGCTGATGAGGCCTCCGAAGGGTTTGTGGAGTTTGTCGAAGAGTTGTATAACGAATTGGGATTACAATGCACAAATTAATTTAAACGACAATTAATAATTAAGTGCAGAAGTAAATTAAACTAATAGCATGGTAAAATATATATAATAGTCCAGAAATTACAAATGTACAAGTCCCACAACTGAAAGAAAAGTCCGCAATTACAACTACATGGGGCATACCCCGGTCAAATGTACAGGAAGAGGACAGACCGACTACTGTTATTCGGACTTGAGAAGTCATGCAGTTGGAATTTTTGAAAAAAATTTACCCCATACTCTGAACCAACATTATGAGAAGGGCAATTATAGGATTCACTCAACTTCCGAGCGAGCAAATTCATGAATCTTGGGAAAGGTTGAAGTATCTATTACGTCAATGTCCTCATCATGGGTTGCCCAAATGACAAGTTATGTTTGCATTTTATGAGGGGTTATCTAATTATAATAGACAAATGGTGGGCACATGTTATGGAGGGGCATTCATGAACAAGGGTGAATATGAGGCCTATGATCTGTTTGAAATTTTGAGTGAAAATTCGATGAATCATGTCTCAATCTTATCTCATGAAGTTTACATTTCATCTACCCACCCTACTATTAGAAAATTTGATTGATAATCTTCAGTTGAGTGATGAGTGTGATGAAGGACCTTTATTAGAAAATTTCACATTTGATCTGACCCCTAAGCCCTATCCCATATTGTCTGAATCATTGGATAAATTAGATCTTGGGCTCATGCTTCCTTTTAATTTAATTCCCCTGAAAGTTAAGCCTCTTCAATATGACATTCTAGGACCCGAGGGGGATGTGCCAGTAATATTCACTTTTGATTTGACATCACATCAGGAAGACAAGCTGATTGGTGCCCTTAATGCTCATGAGGCTGTTATTGAGGGGAATGAGACTAATAATGACAATCTTATTCATAAGCCACTAGTGCTTGACCAAGCTACCGTGGAGGAAGTAGTTACTAAAGGGGTAGTCAGTAGGGAAGATACAGGACAAGGAAACCAGTGGATAGATTCTGGGCTAAGGTTTGCCCCCAATCTTGAAAGATTAATGGCCATTGATCAATACATGATCCCTAAAGAAGAGAACTGGCTCACACATGTAGTTAAAGTTAAAAATCATAATGTGCGAGACCAGCATACCTCTGGCCCCCACGCTTCTGTCTTTCATCTTGTCCTCTAATGGCATAAGGGCTAGAATTTGAGGGAGGATGAGATCTTATGGTGGCTAATCATGAAATCAACTCGTTGGTTATTGAGCCACATTACGTCCGACTGAAGACGTTAAACTTAGCGCTTGTTGGGAGACAACCCAACATTTCATCTATAATGTTTCAATAAGTCATTTTTATTTTGTTCTTGTAGGAGTGCTTGTAGGAGTCAATTATAACACTAGGAGGATGTCTGGAAAAAATCACGGTTGCTCGCCCTAGGTTGTACCTTTCCTGCCCAAGCATTCAAGCGCATATTGCTCTACTTTTATATTGTTCATTTCATGAAGGACGAAGCTATTCATTCGAGGCGTGACACATTCAATATTGAATTATCCAAATCATTCTTGCATTTCATTCCGGTGCAATGCCACACCATAACTCAATACTCCCGTAGTTAATGAGTAATTCGAGGGCTCCTCCTAGGACCAGACTGGCCCCTATATGCACCAGCATTGGGGATGTTGGACCAAAGTCCCATTCATTAACTTCCCAGATAATCCAATCATTTTTTATGGCCAAAAGGAGTTCCAGTGAATAATTTCATGTAGCAAAGGTACAAGACTTTGGTACGAGATAGGAATTCATAAATGAATTCAATAAGGTCAAACTTTTAGGTACGAAATCCTTAATTTTATCCTCCATGGGTCAAGGTAGCATGGAAAAATGTCATGCATGATAAATCCCGAACCTAGGGACATGCAGTCACTCAATCATGTAGAAACTTGAATTTTGAGGAAATTGGGTTTAATGCGGTCAGTTCCAGGGCCACATTTATATAGAATGCGGTTAGTCACGAAGCCGTGTTGGGCAAAGACAATCGGCTAGCTCGAAGATAGATAGAATCGATAAGAATGCAGTTAGGCTGACTATCGCGATTATCATTAGCACGGTCAGGACAATGGCCGTGTTCAAATCAGGAGTTCAATGAGAACGCGGTCTCTGGGTTAGTTGCCTTCTCCAAACAGAACCTGAATGCAGTTTCTGTGCAAGCCGCGTTCATAATAGGTAGGGAAGAACTTAGATAGAACCATGTTTTGCCATTCCAAAGGCCAGTTGAATCCATCTTACACTAGTAGGACATGATTCTAAAGGTGTTTAGGGTTTTAGTGATACAACCAGATCGATGTCCTTGTGGGAATCTAAGGCTCGTGGAGTCTTACGGAGGTCTTGATGAAGAAGTTTTAGTTTGACGGAAGAAGTATCTGGCGGAGGGTTCTAACTTCACCAAGAATTGGGGTTATAAAATAACAAAAAATAGTAGTGCGATACGTCAATATCACCGGAGTGACATAACCTTCAAACATAAATGATATATAAATATATGTTAATTGTTAAATCATCGATCAACATTGCAAACTATGTGGGAACCGTATAAGTAGACAAGAAACACATTTAGAGAGGGGTAGATTTGTGGCCCAAAAGATATGTGGCCCAATACGGCCCAACAAGAACCGCATAGCCCAATGAGTGACAACCCCCTTATTGGGCCCGCTCATCAGGAGGCCCAACTCATTCGAACTGACATAGCCTGTAACGACCCAGAGCTCCGGATACCGATAACCCGATGTAGCATCGAATTACCACTATCAGGAACTGGGGAAGTCAAAAATATTTACCTTTATTTCAAAAAAGAATATCACTTAGCTATTTATTTATTCAAAGAATAATATCCTCAAATTCTTAAATATTATTACCTATTTATAGGAATACGTAATTGTATAGGTTTTCTTTTCTTTTCAAATCCTAAACATATATATATTTATTCCTTTTCAAAATTACCAGGTGTTACAACACTCTTCCGTCAGCTCTGCACCGCTAGCGACACACGCTCTCAAGTCGGATGCCACAATATTCACCGGCCAACACCGATTCCAAAAACCAATGCCTCACCGGATGCCAACAATGCCAAGGGGCACCTTACGGACCATCGCCAGGGCTTTACCAACCGGAAACCACCATACCCAACAACCAACTCTCAGCACCCATGCACACACATCAATCCCTTGTACAGCTCCCTCTGAGCCAAGGGAACACCGCAACACGGACAACGGCACCACTAGAAGCACCATTCTCCAAACTCCCTTGAGTCTTGCCACCGAAAAGCACTCCATCCATAACTGCCATAACCCTCGATTGATCTCGAACCTCATGCCCGTCGAATGACCGGCACAATCAACCACCTGTCATATGGGCGCTTCACAATTCCTGCAATTCCTCGACTTCGTAGCATGGCATTCGGATGAGAACTCCCAGCCAACACCAACACCTCTCACTCCTCGGATCCACCTCCAGAACCTCCACACTGACCAAATTCCATCAACCCCCAAGCTCATTCCTGAGCACTAAACATCAGTGCCAAACAACTGGCCCAAAAGGCCACGACCTGCCTGAAAACCAGTCACTAAGTGGCTCCACCCTAAGCCACACGACTCCAATCAAGGGGAAAACTGGCGCAATATGCAACCTCCACTGACCACTCTCACTGCTGAGCCTCCCGATTCTCAATGCTTGCTACCAACACCACACAGCACGATAATGCTGCCTACGCATAGCAACCAAGGCCATTCACACAGCCGATTAGAGCTATTCGCATAAGAGCAAGTCTCCACAACCGATTCTGAGACCTCCAGGACACGCCTAACATGAAACAAATGCCATACTCCACCACTACTTCGATCCTGGAGCCTGTGGGTTATCGACCCACCACGCTTCCATTGCACAACTCTACACCAACCAAGCCACAAAAACGGAGCGAAACCTGGCATCCACCAAGACGATCAACCTACCAACGTAGGTCTTAAGCAACAAGGCACTTAGATAGACCCCACACCAGCCCTACAACATGTGTAACATCCATGGTTTAGCGGATTCTTAATGGTGCGGATCTAGGATTCGTCCGGGGAATTTATCTAGGGAAAACCCTCAATAACACTTACCGAAAATCCTAGACCTCTACATTGGGAAAACACCCAGAAGCTACCTACAAAATCACGTCTCACAGATGGGAAATGGATACTTGAGTCACGAGAATCACACGTCACTTAACAGGAGTACCTGCCCACTAGAAGCAAGGGCGGATGGGTCCACTGACGGCTTCGTCCATGCCTCAGGTGTCTCCCTCGCCCTAGGCAAAACTGAGGCACTGTACTAGTAACTACAGAACAAGGACTAGCTGGGGTCACGCTAGTCAGCGCGGGTCTGTAGCCCCCAGCCACGTGTGCACACACAGATTATGAGTGTAACGCCCCGTGATCCGATCCCCAAATTTTTGGTAATTTTTTTTTCTTTTATCAAACCCCGAAGCAATTACCTCGTACATATCGCAGAAGCACAATATTATATAACTTGCATGCATTCACATGAGAGAGAAACCACAAGTTACAAGAAATGTAGATAAGCATCTCCACCATTCGTAGTCTCCAAAAAGGGTATAGGTTCATGTTCCAGATTACATATGAGTCCACCTGGGCTTTTCACCCCACACCCTACATATATCAAAACATTTGACCATAGCATACCCAGACGAACTATGAACTGACACTACTCCTCTACTGCAGCTACCTCCTCGACCTCCTCCTCTAGGTTTCCTGAAAATGGGTATCACAAAGGGGGGTGAGTGTGATGATCAATAGGTTTTTTATTCCAAGGCCGCCCCCCCACAGGGACCGAAGTCCTATCACACAGAAGATTGTTGTTTCCATTCATATCATTCACATTGAATTTGCATTCACATTCAAAATCATCTTACAATATCTACTATGATACCTTATCATAACAAGCATGCTTCCAATGATTTAAGTGGGCTAGACATACTCGGTGCATGATCAAGTTACTATTTGGAAGAGACAAGTTTTATTTCTAGGCTACACATGCATAGAAAATGACTTATAATTGCAAGTACAGAATTTCTAGAAACATGAAATCTTTACAGTGAGATCCCACCTTAGTCTTCTATCACTTCTAATTTTCTAGATTTTTCTGAATTAGAATGCCCCTTTAAAACTCCCTTTTTCTAAGTTTCTGGAAATTGGGATAGAGTTCTCAGAGTGTCAACACTGTCCATAGGAAGTGTCGACCTGTCAACCCGACACATGCATAGAAAATGAACCATAACTACAAGTGTCCTATGTTCTAACAATCACTCACACATACATACATCGATTGTGTACGATCTTTGTCCCACACACAGCTACTTATTATTTCAGTCAATACGGGGTCGAGCACGCTAACCCCGCCCGGTTAGCAAAGTTGCCCTTAGCTTTCCTGTTAATCATTGGACTTGGTAGATCACAAAGTCAAAATTATCTCAGGAATCTTTTAGGGTCACTTTGCTAACTGGTTACAATTAACTTACTCGATCTCGGAGGGTCAGATAAGTTAATCGAGCTCGGTTAACCCGACTTTGTGTGAGGAGAGCGCGGGGCCTCGATGTCAAAGCGAGCCTTAATCTTCTTCCTCCCTCCTGTTGGGAATATATGCTGAAAAATTAAAATTATATGCATAAAATAAAATAAATTAAGAAGTTTAGAGAAAGCGTAGCCTTTTGGTCGAAGCGCGATGTCGTTGAACTAAGAGAACTTATTGCCGATCGACGTGCGGTCCTCGTGACAATAGTCTCCTAGAGATACAACGACCCCGGGTAGGCGACACCCTCTCTCTCGTCGGCATATTCTCGAAGAGAGCCTTAACGAATCTCAACTCAGCTTTCAAGTACTCAGCACAAAGGAAATAAAAAGTTGGAGGAAAGAAAAGAAGAAGAAAAGAATGGGAGAACTTTCACGTTGTTGCTCTTATGATTGTATTGTGTTTTGGTTGGCCAAGGGTGTTGAATTTTGTGTTTTAAAATTATCAAAATTTGGTGTCCTGTGTAGTTTTATCCTACAATGAAAAATGAAAAAAGTTTTCATCTTCTTATAGTTGGGACACTTTGCTACCTTGTGTACTCCTTTGGGGAGGCTATGGTAGTTGGGCCATTTGAGCTTGCGGGTTCTCTGGGATTTATTCTATATCACACACGTGTGTGTATTTCCTTGCCTTGCCGATGTCGTGTCGTGTGTGTGTGTGTGTGTGATATTTGACCTTTATTTTTATTTTATTTTTTGACCGACCAAGCGTCTTTTCTGTTTCCTCTGTATCTCCTCGGATTCTCTCCCGAACGGGAGTGTCGGTTCGTGCTTGACCATTTTAGACTCTCGTGGGGAGTCTATTTTAAGGAGAGAGTTCTTCCTAGGGTTGTACAACTGCGAACTGTTCTTCCTCTCATTTCTTCTCCTCTCTATCATCTTCTGCAAGATCTCAAAGTGGTCACTGTGGTGTTCGCCCCAGCGTCGCAACTTGGAGTGCACATTTGTGCCATCATTATTTGGGTCGTCGTATCTTGGGAGAAATCTCACCGTGGAGCCTATTGCACCGTGTGGGGGCGAAATGACTCTAAAGAAAGTGGCATCGCACTTCAACCCAAGTTTGATCTTTCTGAACTTAAATTTCATATTCTTTCTGTTGATTCGCCTGATTTATCTCATCAACTTCAGCAGTAGATTATTTTAGACAGTTATTCTCTATTTCAAGATATGCAATTCTATCAGACATGGTAGTATCATTAACAAGAGAATTGACTTTTCTTTTTGACTGTCTATTTTCTTTCCTAATATCATCCACTCTATCCAACAGTTCACCATAAGCATTTTCCCAATCAGCAAGAGTGTAATTGTCAAAAGGAGATGTTACCTCATCAATTTCTTCTTCTTTATCACAGTCTCTGGCCATCAGGCAAATTTGACTTCCTTCTCCTTCACTTTCTGAAGTGCAGCTGAGATTGGCCTCATCCTCATTGCTCCAAGTGCTTATCATAGCTTTGTCTTTCATATTTTTCTTCTTTGATTTTTCTTTCAGTTTCTAGAGCTCCGGGTATTCTGCCTTCATGTGGCCTGCCTTCCTGCAATGATAACAAACAGTTGTATCAATCTTTTTAGCAGGATAGGTTTTATACCTTGTCCGTCTTCTATCACTATGTTGTCTTCTTCCATAGTTTCGTCCCTCTTTTCTCAAAAATCTTCTGAACTCTCGAGTCAGCATAGCTAACTGATCACTTTCAATCTCTAACCCTGATGAGCTATGGTCGCTGGATGACCCACTTTTACGAGAGTTGGCCTTCAATGCAATGGGTCTCTTCTTCTTCTCTAGCTCAACTGCCTTTGGTAGGTTCATCTCATATGTCATGGGTGAACCGATTAGCTCATCGACTTTGGTGTTCTTTAAGCCCCTAGACTCCTCAATAACGGTTGCCTTTGTGTGCCAGACCGGAGTTAGGGAACGCAGAATTTTTCTCACCACCTCATATTCTAAGTACACTTTGCCAAGGCTCCCCAGTCCATTAGTAATGATCATGAGGCGAGCATACATCTCTGTGATATTCTCATTCGGCCTTATCCTAAATGCCTCATATTCAGAGACTAGCATGTTGGCTTTGGTCTCTCTCACTTGGGATGTCCCTTCGTAGATAACCTCTAATTTATCCCACATCTCCTTAGTTGTTGAATAGGATGAGATCCTAGAGAACTCTGTGGGATGAAGGGCACACTGAATGGCGTTGATAGCACTCCAATTGAGTGTAGACTTCTGGATCTCCTCTCTCGTCCATAAATCCTCATTCTCAGAGAGATTATAGGGGCCTTTGCTAACAACTCTCCAAATTTCATAATCTTTCGCCCTCAAGAAAAGTTGCATACGGTTCTTCCAATATGCATAGTTTGAACCATCAAAGTAAGGAGGCTTGGTCGTAGATTGTCCTTCGGCTGTCATTCCTCTAGCATCCATAGAAATTAAATGATCCTTACCTAAATAATGATGCATTAATATTTATAATAACTAGAAGAACCTTCTCCCTCATCATCTGGCTTCTGATGTTGATACCCATAAAAAGGTTGCATGTATTCTGTATATTCACTATAACGAAACAATGAGGTAGCCAAGTCCTGCATCTCTCTTTGGATCCCTCTTGGAGTGTAAGGTTGTTGGCTTGATTGGAATCTAGAATCAGTATAACAACCTTGAGAATGAGAAGGGGATGCTGACCCATAACTGCTACTGGGTGGAACTAGATGAAATTGAAATTTTTGTTGATGGCCCCACCCATAAATGCCTGCTTCCTGTTGGCCACCTCCATAACCTGATGGATGCTCATATTGGCTTTGTTAATCATATCTACTTTCACTATGATTGTATCCTTTGGCTGTGTCTGCGTGGAAGGAGGAAGTAGGTGCATATGTGCCACCGCCAGTAGTAGCACCTGCAGCTGCACTGGGATCATCATCATCTTCATCATCATCATCATCATCATTATCATCAGAACCATAAGAAACCAGTCGCCTTTTAGCCTTTGGAGATATTTTTTCCTCTTTTGGTGTGATCATTTCATTCATCTTTGACATGAGTCCTTTTCCCCTTGGCGTGTGCCTCATATAAATATGCTTCAACTGCTCAATTGCTGGGTCCTCTCGAGCAGCAGCACTAGTCCTCTCAGTTAGCTCACGCACTGATGTACTTCTTCTTAAGGATGGAGGTGGCTTGACCATTCTATGAGTAACTGGACTGCTATCTGATTGTGAGTGTCTAGTTGGCTCAAACTCAGGCTGTTGCTCAATGTCATTAGCAAACAAAGCTGGGTCCCTTTTCTGGTGCACATGAGTCTCTCTGGCCCTCTTTGTTGGTCTCCTGAATTCTGGATCTCTTGGCTCATCTTCATCTAGTATGCCTTCTGCTCATGTTCTGTCATCAACATAAAAAATGGGCTCATCAACTTGCTCTCGTATCTCCACCCAAGACTGCAAGGGATTGTCATGATCAAATAAAGCATCCACATCAATTTCTGGAGTTGCATCCTCTGCAACGCGTTCGTCCCTCAGCTGTTGTCTTAGCTTCATGTTCCTTATTCTGAACCTCATATTGTAATGGCAATAAACTAATTTTTCTAACCGTTCAGCCTTTAGCCGATTGCGAACTTTTGAGTGTGTATTGCTGAACGCGCTCTAATTTCTTTCACATGGGCTTGCTGATGTTGTTTGACTGAGCACTCTAATTGCAATGAAAGCCAATGCATTACTGCCCACATCTTGGTTGTAACAATGTTTAAATCCGATGGTAAGGGAATAGGTGAAATAGGTAATATTTTTACAAAGGACTAGCAATAAAGGAGTGAGTAGCACCTGTATCAAATAACACAGAAGTAGGATGAGAATGAATATGAATTGTACCTTCAATGAGCTCCCCTTCATTGGTTGGTTCATCCTCCAATACGGCATTCAATCTAGCCTGTCGCTTTCATCCACCATTGTTCCTCGTGGATGGTTGCTCTTTCATAAGAGGACAGTCAGGCATGCGATGCTCCTGACTTCCACATCTTAGGCATGCGCCCAAACGCTTCCAACATTCTTCGGCTGCATGATCGAATTTTTCACAGAACGAGCAAGCTGCCGTGACTTGCTTATCTTCATCCTCTTTAACCTTCTTGCTCCGGCAATCATCCTTGCCATTTTTATTCCGGGATCTCTTCTTGTTATCCCGTGAGTTATAAGTGATGTTGAATTTTTCCTATTTTCTACCTCGCTGATCAGACTTTCGGCTCCGCTCCTCCCCTTTTCCCTTAAGTTTGTCGACCTTCTCTAAGGTCCGATCACACAAGTGTGCCCATTGGACCATCTCTACGTAGGTACGAATATTTTGTGGGCCAAGTTGCTGAATGAAAATGGGCCGCAGCCCGTCCATAAAGCAATTTGCTTTCAGGAGATCTGTGCTCACTAAATATTGAGCATAAGGTGCTAGGCGAGAGAATTGTAACTTATATTCTGTCACCGTCATCATGCCTTAATGTAGTGATGCAAATTTGGCCACCTTCTTTTCCTTGACATGTGCGGAGAAGTACTTTGCTTGGAAAAGAGCAAGAAATTCATTCCAAGTATGTGGTGCATCTGCAGGTGGTGCTAGAATAGACTTCCACCAAGTACGAGCATCTTTGTTTAGCTGGCATGTGACGAGATGAACCTTCTCTTGGTCGATACATTGCATGACCTCGAATATCCGGTTCATTTCATTTATCCAATTTTCTACCTCATCGGGGTTGGAAGAACCCAAAAATCGCGGAGGGTTTAAACTTCAGAAGTTGCGGTGCAGATCACCAGCACCTTCCCTTGTGCCGACCGGGGCCATATTTTGCAAGGCCTGGGTGAGACCCGCAATAGTTTGTTGCATTTCTCGCCAATCAACATGATGGGCCAGTGTGAGAATAATGTACCTAAGAAGAATAATAGATTGGTTAATTCCAATGGAATTGGTAGGATTAATCATAGAGATAATTTTTAATTACTATCTCATCCCAAGTTCTACCCAAT
The DNA here is from genome assembly GCA_024336825.1 of Amorphophallus titanum. NCBI lineage: Eukaryota > Viridiplantae > Streptophyta > Magnoliopsida > Alismatales > Araceae > Amorphophallus > Amorphophallus titanum. Next base: position 10,149 of record JANBPO010005683.1, on the reverse strand, counting down.
TTCTCTCACGATTGAGAATTTCTTTGCTTGTTTCATCAATTTTTCACTTTCTTGCATATTGTACTTGCTATGTCCTATTTGATGTACAAAGATGTTTAATGCAAAAAAGAGAGATATTATCGCAATCCGTCTCTTACATGTTATGGAAGGAGCTCACAAATAGCATTTTCGTAACGTTGTCGCGTTCGAAGTCTGAGGAATGGGTGTTCCTTCCATGGTAGATAACTAGTATGCTTCTTTTCCGAGCGTCTCGATCACTCGGTAGGGGCCTTCCCAGTTAGGGGCCAGCTTCCCCACGGCCTCCAGTGGTCGAGAGACTTCGGCCTTTCTCAGAATGAAATCTTCTGGTTGGAATTGTCTGTCTCAAACTTTGGTGTTGTAATAGCGAGTCATGCACAACTAGTATTCCATCGCTCGGATCCTCGCTACGTCACGTACTTCATCTATCAGGTCCAAGTTCTCTAACAGCTTCTGGTCAGTCAGCTCGAGCGAGAAGTTGATAATTCAATGGGAAGGGTTGCCGATCTCTGGGGGAATCACGGCCTCCGTGCCATACAACAATTGGAAAGGAGTTTCACCGGTAGCAACACTGGGAGTAGTTCGGTGCGACCATAGTACACCCGGTAATTCCTCGAGCCAGTTACCCTTGGCCTTCCAGAGTTTGGCCTTAATGCCTTTGAGGATAGTTTTGTTGGCATTTTAACCTGTCCATTAGCCTGGGGGTGGGCTATCGAAGTGAAGTTGTTGCGAATGTATAAGTCGGCGCACTTATTCTTAAAATAAGTGGAATCGAATTACCGATTGTTATCGCTCACGATCACTTGGGGGATGCCAAAATGACAAATGATCGACCTCTAAATGAAACTCCAAATGATTGCCTTGATGATTTTGGCTATGGCTTCAGCCTCGATCCACTTGGAGAAGTAGTCGAAAGTGACGATGACAAACTTCTTCTGAGCTTGCGCCATGGGAAAGGGGCCGAGGATGTCGATTCCCCACCGAGCGAAGGGATAAGGCTCAATTAGCGTCACGAGTTCTGAGGCTGCCTGGTGGACCAGGTGGTTGAACCGCTGGCATCGATCGCATCTCCGAACGTATGTCGAGCAATCGCGCTGAAGTGTGGGCCACCAGTAGCCTTGTCATAGCAGGATCCTTGCAATAGATCTCCCCCCTTGGTGCACGCCACAGATGCCCTCATGGACTTCTTCAATCACTTGGTGAGCTTCTGGAGAATCGAGGCACTTGAGGAAAGGACCGACAAAGGATCTTCAGTATAGTGTCTCATCTAGGACGACAAAACGTCAGGCTTGATACTTCAATTTTTGAGCTTCCCGAGGGTCAAGGGGCTCTTGAGAATCCTAGAGCCTGGATACGTATGGGGTCCGCCAGTCATCTGGGGATACTCGTACAATGGCCACGAGCTCGATTTCCACGCTCGGTCATTCTAATACCTCGGGGAGGAGCGACCAAGTGCACTCTGGGCTGATGGAGGAGGCCAAGTGAGAGAGGGCATCCACTCGTGAATTTTCTTCCTGAGCTATCTGGATTACCTAAAAACTCACAAACAGTCGGGCTATCTCCTTCACCAGCTGGAGGTACTTGATCATTTGTGCTTCCCAAGCTTCGTAGTCCTTGTTGACCTAGCTAGCAACCAATTGGGAGTCAGTATTAATTCTGACCCTTTCGGCTCCCAGATGCCACGCCATCCTGGCTCCAGAGATGAGAGCCTCATACTCGGAGATGTTGTTGGATGCCAAGAAACTGAATTTCAGGGCGTATTATAGTTCTGCTCCTTCGGGGGATCAGAGGAGGATGCCAGCTCTGTAGTCAGCTGAGTTGGAGGATCGGTCAACGAAGAGGTCCCATGTGGGGCCTGTCGTTGGTAGAGATACTTCTTCGGTTGGGGTAGTGCTCTCCGCGATGAAGTCCGCAAGGGCCTATCGCTTGATGGCTGTGTGGGGTCGGCAGGAGATATCGTAGGCCCTGAGGAGTATGGCCCATTTGACGATGCGACCTGAAGCTTCGGGATGGGCCAGAATCTTCTTTAGGGGCTCGCTAGTTAGCACCACGATGGAGTGTCCTTGGATGTAGGGCCAGAGGAGCTTGGCTAAGGTTACTAACGCTAGCACGAGTTTCTCGGTTGCGGGATACCTTCTTTCAACCTCGAGGAGCACCTTGCTGACGTAATATACCGGCTTCTGGGCACCTTTGTCATCTCGAACAAAGACAGAGCTTACCGTGGAAGGTGTTGGCGAGAGCTACAGATATAGAGGCTCTCCAGGAACTGGCTTTGTGATGCGGGATGAAAATGGGACACGACTGAACAATACAACGTTGGACTCTAAACGTCGACTAGACTCACGTTGGACTAACACTTCTAGCAATGACACACACTATGAAGCACCTTGGCTCGACACTAATGAGCTCCAGAAGAGGTGGAAAGTCCTCAACAAGAAGTACAAGCTCACAGTTCTTCCCAGCAAGTGGTAATGTGTGGATCAACGTGGTTGAGAAACCGGCACAGAGTCACGAGTGATCAACACTCCATCGTGCTCGGATTAAGGCACGAGATGGGTCACGCACTCTCTCTCAAAACGGTGATTGAAATTGAGTGGACTAGATTTCCTATCTCACACTAGCAACGGCTTTCAAACACATATGGAATAAGTAAGCAAATGCGAAGAGGAGCGAGAATGTACCTCCACGCTTGGGACGTGGGGAAGACTCCCGGCCAAGAAACGTGACTCCCAGTACAGTAATAACAAATAATTATAGATCTTAAATTTTACTACCCACCCCACGCAGGGAAGTAAAAGGCTACAACAGCGATCCGGGAGCGGCGAGCTTGGGTTGACGGGAAGCACGTCGGGGGGCTCTCGAGGTAGGGACGAACTGTTGGCCCAGATCAGCACTGTTCAGATCTGTAAAATAGCAAGCAAGAGCGGCACATTGGATGGCGTCTTTCGATCATCTTCTGGTGGCGGTAGTTGGCTGGGACGTTGGTGGGATGTCCCTCTGCGATCCCTGAGATCGACGATGGCTGGATCGCAGTCGAAGGGCCGACGGGATTTCTAAACCTCAGATCTATCCCACAGTCCTGTGACTGGGCAGATCTTCACGATTCGGCAAAAACACTTTCTGCGCTTAGATCCGGAGGCGGATTGGAACGAAACCAACACCGTTGCAAAGTACACTTGAGGAGATATAACATACATGAAATTCACAACCAACCAATGGCCTGATTCTCCAAGGAAAATTCTATACCACTGTGCTTCTGCTGGCCCGGAGTGCATTACAGATACTGATCTGCCTGAAGATGGGGTTTGACCAGGGGGTAAATGATAGATCTGGGTGAAGGTATTAATATGGGTGAAAGAGGGAAAAGTGAGGGACGTTCACAAGAAGTTTGGTGGCCATCTGAGTAGGTTTAGAGGGTGGGAAAAATGGTTATGCAGGGCTTTATCCCACAGATCTGCACACAGATAGACTGTGCAGGGTGGAGAGACAAAGGTGGAAGGGAGGTAACCGGTGGTGGATCGGCATAAAAATTGAACTGGGATGAGGGGGAGACGCGTGGAAGAGGTTATTAAAATCTGAAGACAATCAGATGGTTGGATTTGGAGAACCAACCTTTCTAGAATTTTAATGATTAAAAATTCTCGCTGATTTTGTTCCAAAACGTAGTCTCTGAGACTCACATTTAAGATGAATAATATGTTTGCAAAGATAAAAAATTACCAAACAGTAAAAAACGTACGGCCCCAACTGAACAGACTGTTGTGCATAAAAGAAGAAGATGGAACTGCATGCCTGCCTGTAGGACAAATGAGCTTTTATATACCATGATCCAATGGTTGCTCGATCTTAGGTTTTTTTTTTTGCAGCGGCAGCAGCAGCCCAATGGTGAGTGAGGGGGGCCTCGCTGGAGAGATCTCCACCTGGAAGCATGAAGTACGCACGGGAACCCAGGATATATATCCGAGCGGTCTTCAAGAAACTCACACATACATACTTTTTTCAAAGACATGCATCCATGAGACCACTTCAGTGCGACCTCCTGAAGATTACAACAAAAAGTAGCCGGTGATTACCATCCGATCGCTTGAAAGAGATATGTTTATACGTATTCTGAGACAAGGGGGGGAGGGGGACAGTGACGTGACTAGTAGAGAGGGAAGGGGCCGGGCTAGACTCGTGTAGGGACAGAGGTAAAAGCTTGATGTGTCTCAAGCAAAAGAGAGGAAATGCAAGGTACGGGGTGGGGTTGGCGGACGAAGGCATGCATGGGTGACGATGTGCCAGGGGGAGGACTGAGTGGAGGCAAGAGGGAAGAGGTGGGATTGGCTGACGAAGGTCATAGAGAGGCACGGGGGAGGGTAAACATGAAGCTATGCTACCGGCCGTCTCGGGGAAGAGAAGACGGTGGCATCACTGGCCGGGGGAGATGGGGGAGCAACCGGTAGTGGCGGTGGAGGCGGCAATGGTGGAGGGCACCGTGGTGGGGGTGCTAGCAATGGTGGAAGAAGAAGATGAGGAGGAGGAGGAGACGAAAATGGACGAAAGGGATGAGGAATAAGGGGAAGGCAGCAAAGAAGAGGGAGACGAACACGGTGTGGCGGCGGATGAGGCGCAGGCGGCGGCGATCGAAGAAACACCCATGGCGGCAGAGATAGTCACGGTGGCACCCCCTGCGGTGGCAGCACCCTCGGCGGTGGCCCGTCGTCGGCAGCAACCCCCCCGCCGGCCACTACGGGGGGAAATGGACTAAACTACGCCGAAGAAGGTAAGTCCCCTCCCCCCCCTCTCTTTCTTGTTTTAGGACGGTTACGGTGAGCGAGGGATGCGGGAGGTAGGGGATGAAGAAATGGTATCCCTCGATGTGGATGCCAAAAATAATAAACGTCCACCATGGTGGACGCTAATTGTTTTATTTATTTGAACATATTAACATATATATCATTAATTTTATCTAATATATACAAAAATATCTTCGTCGTAACTCTCTAATATCACTTGTCAACTTAACCCATTATTATCTTTAATTACACGTAGCAAAAGATGATAGTACCCACGGTTCTCTCTTAGGGTTGAGAAATTAAGGAGTTTTGAGTTGCCAGTGACAAATGTCGGATCTGTGCACCAAAGATGGGCTTCCGAGCAGCTGATGAGAGGGAGAGAGAGAGAGAGAGGTCAGTGCAATGGGTGAAAGTGAAGGGAGGGGCGGGCGGTCCAATTGTAACACAACGGCTGTGTGGAATGGTCTACCGAGCCGGGACTCCAGAATGGGCACTTTGCTTATTGATCAGTTCGACGTTTTTTTTAACAATTTGTCAAACCCCCGGTTAGACGTTTCAGTTGTTTAACAACTTGTTAAGCCCGAAGTCATACTTTTGGATCACCCTTCCACTTTGCTTATATACATGGATGAAGACTCCGTCAATTAGACACTCAACGTGCTAGTCAGAGGCAGTGTGTGGCACACGGCTTTGAAGATCCCATCTTCCCATTAATTAGTTTGCCGCCACGACTTGGGGGTATTTGGTTGTGGGCCGTGTTCAGTCCACTTCGACTTGGGGGGCAGGGGTGCTCAAGCTAGGCGAGGTGGGGGAGGGAGGTGAGGTCGTGCCAGAGCAGCCCTTCCACCGAAACTCCATCCTTAGTGCCGCCATCTCTCTCTCTCTCTCTCTCTCTCTCTCCCTCCCACGGGTGGGATGGGGAGAGGGAGGGGACTGTCGTTAAAGAGAAGGCATTTTCGTCGCTCTACCAAAGTAATGGAAATATTTGAATCGTTTTGAAATATTTATCTTTTCATCTACGAAAGTTAACTGCAATGACATTCTTATAACATTCCGTGAAAATTAATGATAGGGTGCTAATACGTTTCTAATAATTATATTTTTGCCAATTCAATTTCAACAATGGTTCATGCACATGCAAAAAACGTACGTACGTACGTACGTAAGAGTTTTTTCATCTTGGAATTTATTACAGCCCTAGTTCCCGTTCACCACAGTAATGGAAGCCACCAGCACATAAGAATTGATGTTCTTTAAGGAGTACGTAAATTATATTGCCATGGCTTGCTTCTATTTAAGGGTGAGCAAGTTGTACCATATATATGTATATTTATGCTATGATACAGGTCCACGGTAATTAATAGAGGCCTCTATCCGTCACATTAGGTAATGAAAATCCTCGATCGGCGACCAGCCAGTGACAAGTAGGTCAATATTTATATCGGAAGAGAATGGCCATACAATCAAGGATTGTTGGTATGTTTAGGGAGGAAAATTTAATTCTAAAAGTGTTAAATTCCCTGTAAATAGAAATGCCTCTGGTAGAACTAACAGATGTAGGACGAGACGACAGACTCGGCGCCAATCTGAAGCGCACACCTAGGACTCTAGCAAGATCGTGTTCATCCCTAAACGAGGGAAGCGTCAGACTTGCACGGTTGAGAAACCGGTAGTGAGCTAGGGCGGTCGGCTCTTTCTCGTGCCCGGGTCGAGTCACGGGACGGGTCTCGCTCTCTCTCTCTCGCAGCGGTGAGTGATTTGTCGAAGAGCTAGGATCCTAACATGCTCTCTAGCAATGACAGTAAGAACTTATACTAAGAAAGCAAGCAACTATGACTATAAGGGAGGCAGTGGGTGTACCTCCACGCTCGGGGCGTGGGGAAGACATCCCAGCCAAGACAGTAACTCCCGGTACAACAGTAATAATTAATTACAGTAGTGAAAATAATGGTCCACTCCACACAGGGAGGTAACAGGCTACACATGACTCCAGGAGCACCGAGCTTGGGTTGGCGGGCAACACTTTGTTGGGTCCCGTGTGGCGATAGGAGGTGGGTCCAGTTCGGCGGCTTGCTGGTTGACACGACAGTAACCACGGACGTACAAAGGAGCTATGTCCTCCGGGAGGCTTTTGGAGGCGGAGGATCACCGGGACGACGGCCGCAGGTCCTTGGTCGACGGCATGGAGCGGCGATGGCTGAATCAACACCGGCGTAATTTTGGAAGCATTAACAATGCGTCCTTTTCTTCTACCTCATTTTTGGAAATGGCCTACGCAGTCTAGCGAGAATGGCTGTTGCGACCAACCCAGACATCAGATTGACGCAAGACTAGTGGCGTTGGAAAGCTCTCTCGAATATCTTCAACACTAGGCTGGGATAGGAATTTAAAATCTTCTATGCTGACCGTGGCAGAATTTAAGAAGTGTTGGTTCCTAGATCTAGATCTGACTGGGCAGAAAAGGGAGTTTCTTGAGAACATGGTTTGATCGAGGGGTTGTTGACGGATCTGAGTGATTGGCTCTTCATGAAAGTTGTAGATAGGGAAGGAAGGAAAATGAGGATAATTTGTATGTGACTTTTGGTGGATTTTTTGAGTTTCTGTGGGTTTTATAGTGGATGGGGGTCGGATCAGAGAAGTAGTGGACAGAACAGAAAGTGGAGTTTACGCAACCTTTTAGGGATGGCAAAAGACCTTATAAATTCGTGGAAAAAATCTGAAGGATGGTATTTGGTGGGAAGAATACTGTGAAGTGTACAGGATGGTGCTACTTTATTAGTGAAACGCATGCAAGGAAGCCTCTTAGTTGACCAGTTCCCTTTCCCTTCATTGTGTGATTTGCAATATTCAGTCTAGTTCTTTGAGTCCTCCACATTTCTCTTATTTTAGTTGAAACATTTTATCATTATTTGTCCCATTTGTTTGTTGCTTCCTTTTTGTCTTTTAATGTGTTGTCATTCCTGGCAAAAATTTGGCAGCATCTTCCCTTGACCAGGATGCTAAAGGGGGGTGTAAGGGGAACACACCCATAAGGAGTGGCATGACCCAACAAGTCGAGGTGCGTGTTAGGGCAGCAACACCTTTAAGAAAGCTTTGGAAACTCTGAGAAGTCAGTGAGCAGGAAAACACGGAGCAGAAATAGGTTATGGGTGCACCGGGTAAGGGTTGGCTAAGGCACGTCGGGTGAGACTAGGCCGAACAGGTCGGGCAAAGGCCTGGGCGGTGCGTGCCAGACAAGGAAGGGTTGAGGGTGTGTCGGGTAGCATTTTAGATGTGCACCGCGCAGGGGAAGGTGAGGGTGTGCCGACGAGAGGCCTGGGTGGAGTGCACCGGGCACGATTAGGTTGGGTGTGCACCGGGCAAAGGCAGATGAGGGTGTGCCGGTGGGAGGCCTGGGCAGAGTGCACCGGGCGAGGTTAGGTTCTGTGTGCACCAGGTAAGGATGGACCAGGGGTGCGCAGGGCTAGGATGTATTGAAGTGTGCCGACTTGGGATGGATTGAGGTGTGCTGGCTCAAGGTGCAAAGCGCGCACTAGATTGGAGTGGATTGGGGTGTGCCGATAGAGGAAGGGGAGGAGCAAATGCACTAGACTGGGCTTGGCCAAGGGATATACTGGTAGGAAGGAGAAGTCCAAGAGTGTTGAGGAGGGGCAATAGGCTCAAACTGCTCAGGAGAGGGGCACACGGCGCACGAAGGGGACTTCCCCTGCTAGACCAGGTAATAGGTTCAAGAGTCAAACCCACCGGGGAGGTCACAAAGGGGGAGAACCCCGCATAGTAAACCGTTGAAAGAAGGCCAATCTGATGCCATTACGTCGACACACTACCCATTGAACTGGATAGACCAGCGTCTGGAAAACGGGTAACACAAGAAGCCATAAAACTGGAGGGAGGAAGAAGACAAACCACAACGCAGACTGTGGAGTGGAGGCTAACAGGAATAACAAGAAGTAGAAAAGAAATGTATTTTTTCATTCATTAAGAACAAGGTGACCAAAGCTCATGGCCAGGGGCCAAATACAACGTGATACATCGAAGCTAGGAGGGGGGAATTGGTAGAGCGTAGGTGGAAAATAGAGCAAGAGAAGAAGAGGGGGGCACAAGATCGCTCTCCACTAAAGGGTGTGCTGTTGAGTGCTCAGGGGGGGTCCCTTTCCGGAGGGTTTCCTTGGAGTTTATATAATTACCGTTGTGGGGTACTTGAAGGGACTAGGGGCGTTATGCTACAAGGGAAGACCCTTCTTCTCCCCTACCCTTTGGAGTTTTCCTGTTTAAGTAGTGGCAAGATTCCCACTGGGAGTTATGCCCTATCCGATGGGGTTCCGAACGTTAGGATATCCCCCAGTGAGGCATTTGGGCTTCTCCCAAGTCGAGGGTGGCGCTGTATTGGTTACGCTCGGGTGCCATTTGAGTGACCGATGCTCAAACTTCTGAACCGAGTGGCCACCTAGGAAGATCTATTCCGAGGATGCTTGGGCTTTGAGATGGGCAGGCCCGTAGGTGGGGCTATAGCTTTCGGGAGCTCGGTCTGGTGGGCTCACATTGGGTCTAATTGGGCTAGTCTGGACTTGGCTCGGCTGCCCTGATCCACGTGTATAACTAGGCTACGAATTTTCCCCTCTCCACTTGTCCCCTACTCCCTAGCCAAAATTTGGGCTCGAAGAGTAGGATGCTATGGGGTAGCATTGGCGGCTCAGGTGGGGATATGGTTGCTGGCAGCCCTTCAATGCAGCTATCCTAGGGACATATGCATGATGATGCTTCTCCTTAAGCCCGCACGGAGGAACCCTTCTGGGAGTTTGAAACGTCACGGCACATCTCGTTAAGGTAGGTGGGATACATATAAATGCTCCCGTATTCTTGTGCTATATGCTTCCTCCGCTAGGGCGTTTTCCTTCTGTCGTGCTGGTGTTGAGAGGATCCGTGCACCGTGAGAGTGACCTCTTCTAGCTTCATGGTCCCTTCTTCTTCTTTTCATCCTTTGCGACCTTCCATGGCGGAGCTCGATCCAGCGGTCGAGACCCAGGGGCTTGAACAAGGTACAGGGGGTTCAGCGCCCAGTCATCCTCTACGTAGTGGGCTAGGTGAGGCCGAAGAGAAGGAGATTGAGGCTCTTTACAAACTGCCATGGCGGTACTTCTTTTCCCTGGCCAATCCTCATGAATTGTGCCTAGACATTCGTTTGGGCCTCTTCTACATTTTTCTTCTGGCTTGGAAGTGTGGTTTTTGCCTTCCTCTCCACTCCTTTGCCGCACAGCTGCTATAATTTTACGAGCTGGCACTGATTCAGTTGGTCTCCAACTCCTACACCTTCATCTTCTCCTTTATTTTTCTTTGTCGCCAATGCGGCATC
>JANBPO010005676.1:0-47701 GCA_024336825.1 Amorphophallus titanum | reverse complement strand
CGGAGGTTCTCCACACGCAAGAGGTGATATTCCAATAGGCCTGACCTATCCTACCTATCATGCCTTTTGATATACTAATAGGTTGATGAAACTCTTAGATCATTAGACTGTAATTGTAATCAGAATTAAACACTCAAAGAATAACGATCCTAGTCATGCATCTAGCAAAGTAAAACACAGGCAGACAAACAATCACACAGGATGCAAGAGGATTTTTAGGTGGTTCGATTTTCACCTACATCCACCCCATACTCAGACTTGAGTGTGGCTTACTGTTGCCTAACAGCTTGAACCACTGCGCACCACAGCTTGCGTCCGCTGAGCAACATAGCTTACTTTCAGACTGCTGAACATTACAGCTTACTGTCTGAGGTATCCACCTCGCCTGCTGAGCATTACAGCTTAGCTCTACTGACACACAGCTTGAAGGAGATGTAAAGAAAATAAGAAAGGAATGAAAGATAGAAAAATAGATCCTAATCAAAATATAATGTAGCTTAAAAAGGAGCAAATGATCCTAGATCTGATGTAGGGATCATGACCACCAGCCAGCTCTTCAACTCTCAAAATCTTCTTCAGAAATGATGCTCTATTTTGCCCTTCTCTGGAGCTCTCTCTGCAACTCTCTCTTCTTCTCTTTTTGCACTGGCTCTCTTTTTCAAACTCTATAGATCACTCTGTATGCTCTCGCTCAAACTTGCTCAAATCAAAAAGTGTGATCACCTCTCTCGAACGATAAAGGTCTTCTATTTATAGAGCTACTGAGATTCTGTGGTCCCCACAGAGTTGTCAGTTTGACACGTGGAGGGAACATTCTCACTCACTTTTTATCAGAAAAGATAACTCAAGAAAGTGCCACTGGAATCCACGTGTCAGATGTTGAAGGTGTGCTATCCACGTGGCTGAAACTCCAGTCCAGACTAGCCTTGGATCACGTAGCTGTAAGTTAAGAACTCGAGCCACGTGATCATACCGAGTATAAACCTTCCAGCCTTTTATGTGTTTGATTCTGGGTCCCGCAGTAACTTAATCCTGTCAGCAAGGATGCAAGGCATTTCATCAAACACCTTATAGTCATAACATTTGAGAGAATATATGCTTAATACAGAATGCAGTCCTTTTATTGCAGTTGCACTGACCTATGTAGAACACAGGTAGACCTTAGAGAAAAGAAAGTACGAATATGCTCAGACTGGTGAAGCACACAGGAAGACTTATTGTGCTTGCCCATGAGACAATGCACAGACCTTACAGTGAACTAGATGAACACAAGCATCGACCAGACCATGCAATTTTGTGCATGTGATGGTAGCGGTCACCCTAAGACCGCTACATACTCAATTAATTAATAAAAAAAATAATAAAAGCTCTAGATAGCGGTCATGGGTAGACCGCTACCAGGACCGCTACCTCCATTCTTTTGCTACATTCGTCCCGTTTCGCCCCCTGAAACCTTGCGGTCATCCCTAGACTATTTGGTGTTCCCTTGCGGTCCTCCCTAGACTGCTACCCCCCAAACAGTATCGTTTTCTCCCTATTCAGCCCTCTATTGCCTTGCGGTCATCCCTAGACCGTTTGGTGTTCCCTTGCGGTCCTCCCTAGACCGCTACCCCCCAAACAATGTTATTTTCACCCCGTTTCACCCCTGAAGCCTTGCGGTCATTCCCTAGATCATTTGCCATGCCCATGCAGTCCTTCCATTACCGTTTGGCTCCATATGCGGCTGTGCGGTAGATCGTTTTCCAAACAGAGTGTCCTAAACGTCCTGAACTCTGATTTCTTTGTTGTGGGACTCTTTAGAGACCTTGTTCGATCCATTTTCTCTGAGAGGAAGCTTCTAGATCGGCTCTAATTGATCCAAGACTCTTATCCCCACTATTATCTATAAGATTTATCAATCTGAATCCCTATTTTGGGTCATTATCTCAGATTTGAACCTTCTAGATTTTTACAAATTTTATATGAACATGACTCTATTTTCTGCACGCACATGGCTCCGGGACCACCTTCTAGGGCTAATATCTTCTAGATTACTCCACCAATTCATGTGCTACCTTTTCTGGGCTCTTACCCTTGAAATTATCTCAAGATTGATCCAAAGAACTCAAGTTTTGGTGGGCCATATCTCCAAAAATCTTGGGAGAACTTTCTAGATTTTTACAACTCTATATAAAGCACCCAGGTTCGCAGGTTGCAAAGGGAGGCTCTTTCTCGATTCGGGGGAAGAGAGAGACCAGACGCGTCCATTGATGACTTACACTACGCCTCAGGCAACTCGTAGGCCAGACAACACAACCAGCGAGAGGCATAAACTGTACCGAAATAAGAACTAGTCAGAGTGACACTCATCAGCGTCAGTCCTACTACCTCTGACCACGTGTGCACACACTGACTCTTGCCAGGAGTAAGGCCTCTAGCTAGTTTCCCCCCCTAAGGACGCAATGGTAAAGTAGGGGCCCACGGTAACTAGCTTAAGAACCGTCAACGAGAATCACCCCTCCACCTTTCCCGGGTGGGACGACACTCCTGGTCACAGGGCTACGACTAGTGGCTCCATCACAAGGAAAGAGAAAGCTACTCTATCGGGGTCTAAAATAATGCCATAGAGACAACTCCCTAGCTGAGGATGTTGGATAAGAAGCTCACTAGCAGGGGCGTCCTCTTCAGAAACCCCCTCAATATCGACGAGCTCCTCGTCGCCCCCAGTGGAAGCTACAACAGCGGGCTCATCGCCTGCTACCCTGGTCGCATCATGGGGAAGCTCACCATCCTCCAGAGGGGAAGATGCACCTGTGACTGATGCCAATGAAAGCTTAGCATTAACGGGTAAATCAAAAATCCCTACCACAAATGACTAAGCATTCGATCATGTATCTGAGGGTCCCACACTAGAGGACTCTACCAGCCCCACAGTGCAAGCTGACACCACGGCAGGCAAAGGCGGGAGAGGCAGCCTCGCTAGCAGTTGTGGTAGTCCACCCAGCGTGTCCCCAACAACAGGCGGGGGCACGGGGGTCACCTGCCCAGACTCACCCTCAATGGATGGGAGGGCCACTGACGGGCCGGCATTTGCCAGTTCTTGGATCATCTCTAAGGTGGCTGCTGCCTCCTCACCTGCCAAACAAATAGCATAAGCTCAGTCAGTAAATACAGCTTGCCAAAAGTGCAACGATGATGGGGTGACCCCCTCTGTAGCAATTTGACACTTACTCGAGCAACTGCGAGCCACCGCGGGTGCTGGCTCTTCGGCCTGTCCGGACACTCCACCCGGAATCTCGGGAGGGGCCTCGGCCCCTGACGCCTCTGTCACCCCTGAACAATCCTAACAGTTATATTAATAACCAGAATCAAGCAAAGTCGCAGCATATACCTAGTGTTAGAAGCCCTCACCTGTACGGGCTCTCTCTGTAGCTTGCCACGACTTGAAGTCGGTGAAGGTCTCGATGTTGGGGGCAATTTCATCCATCTCTCGGAAAAACCCCTCCATGTCGATCTCGCACTCGACCCCCTCCTCAGATGGAGGGTCCTCCCCTCGAGGGGGCGAGAAGGTCACCTCCACACCAGTTTCTAGTAGAGCTGCAAAAGATAAACCCAATAAGGCAAGATTAGCCAACCACCATGGCTAAACCAAGCAGGAGCAAAGAGGCCAAAGTGACACTTACTCAAGGTCATCTCTGCCTCGGCTTGCCCACCAGCCTCGAGTCCTCCAGAGGACCAGCCATCCCTAGCTGCTGCAGCCTCTACGCGAGGGCGCTTCCGCCTAGGCTGTAGGCCTCCGTCCCCGCTCCCCGAGGACGCCTCCGTGGAGGTGTGATCCCCCTCTACCGTAGAACCTGTGATGGTAATCGACGCCAAGCACTGACTTTTATTTTTGCATTTGAGTCCTTTTAGTTTACTTTTATATCCTTGGTTCCGAATAATGGCAGATGCCCAAAAGAAGATTCTACTCCGCTGCCTGTCTCCTGAAGAAGCATGGCAAGTGATGAAAGAGGTTCATGCCGGGTCAGTCGGGACGCACCAGGCCAGTCCGAAGATGAAAATTGAGATAAAGAAACTGGGCTACTACTGGCCCACTATATTTGATGACTGCTGCAAGTTTGCTAAGTCATTCCAAAAATGTCAGGAGCACGCCACCGTGTCCAGGAGGAAATCGGCGCCACTACATCCCACTATCCCAAGTTGGCCATTTGCCCAATGGGGCACGGATGTGGTGGGACCTCTGCCGACATCCTCGTCAGGGTGCAAATATATTTTAACAACCAAAGACTATTTCTGTAGATGGGTGGAGGCCGTGGCACTAAGAGAAGTGATAGGAGAGCTGGTCGCTAGATTCTTTCGTCAGAACATAATATTCCAGTTTGGGGTCCCTAGCCGAATTATTTCCCACAAGGGCAGCCATTTCAGAAACCAGAAAGTGTACCAGTTAGCCAATAAGTACAAAATTGATTGGAGGACATTGTCCCCCTACAACCCACAAGCCAACAGACTTGCAGAGGCATTCAACAAGACTCTTTGCACCCTATTAGCCAAGACCGTCAACTCTAGTAAGAGGGACCGGGAAGAGAAAATGTATGAAGTGCTATGGACTTATTGTACAGTCTATAAAGCCCCAACCGGTTGTTCACCATTCTCCCTGGTTTACGGATCGAAGGTTGTGGTGCCGATAGAGCTAGAAGTGCCGTCACTGCGAGTCGCTATACAACATGGCTTGACAAACGATGAATAGACAAACATAGAAAGAAGACAAGAGGCGCTCACTGAGCTCGAAGGAAGGCATCTCCAGGCGCAACAAAACATCCAACTATACCTAGCTCACATGGCCCGTGCTTTAAACAAGTTGATCAAGGGGCAAGAATTCAAGAAAGGTGACCTAGTGATGGTCAAAAGAAGAGAAGTAATGGCCTCCAACCCCAAGGGAAAGTTGGTTGAAAATTGGGTTGGACTATATGTCATCCGCCGAGTCTATGAAGGTGGTGCCTACGTTCTCGTAGACCACAAAGGAGTAGTTTAGTTCTCCCTCTCAATGGGAAACATTTAAAGCTGTACCACATAGCCTTGCCAGCATTCGAAGAATGACCGAAATCTACCTTGGTCTAGTGGCACTCCGCCCTGGCCGAGCTCTCCAAAATACCTACCCAGTTCAACCCAATTTCGAGGCCGTTGGCTCGCGATTGCAAGAAAACCTCCCCAGTGTGCACTAATCTCAGGGCTCTTTGAGAACCCCACATGGTCCCATTGGGCCTCCTCTCTACACATCAACACCATGTCGGACCTTACATCCACATCAATGCATAAATCATTTCCTTTGTGTCGGCGTTATCCCCACGCCTGTGAATACACAGTTTCAGTGCAAGACTTCATGCCCTAGTCAATATCTACACATCAACACCATGTCAAACCTTACGTCTGCATCGGTGCATAAATCGTTTCCTTTGCGTCGGCGTTATCCCCATGCCTGTGAATACATAGTTTTGGTGCAAGGCTTCATGCTCTAGCCAATACCTACACATCAACACCATGTCAGACCTTACATCCGCATCGGTGCATAAATCGTTTCCTTTGCGCCGGTGTTATCCCCACTCCTGCAAATACATAGTTTCGGTGCAAGACTTCATGCCCTAGCCGATATCTACACATCAACACCATGTCGGACCTTACGTCTGCATCAGTGCATAAACCATTTCCTTTGTGCTGGCGTTATCCCCACGCCTGCGAATACACGATTCCGGTGCAAGGCCCTGTGCCCCAACCGATGTCTACGCATTATCGCCACTGCGGACCTTACGTCCAAATCGGCGCATAAACTACCTTACTTGCATTGACATTATCTTCTTGTTAACGAATAAACTCTTTTGGCGTAAGGATTCGTGCCCTAGCCAATAGCTTCATGTCACTACTACACGAATGAACCAATCAGTCAGAATGGAGCACTATACATCGGCTCGTTATTTCCTTTCAAAAAAATGGGGCTTAAAATAGAGGTGCCCCACCAGACTTGTTCAGACATTCTGGACAAGGGAAAAAAGGGCTATAAGCTAGCTGCGACAAAAACCTAAAGGGACGTCATAGGCAAAATCGGGTACCCCGCCACGTGAAAACCCAGAAAGGGCGTGTGGGCAAAAGCAAGAGGAGACTGGCTCCGGCAAAAACCTGAAAGGGCGCTTGAGTCAATAATGTGGTAATAAAAAAAATGTGTTACGCATATCTTTCAACGACATTTCCACCTCACACCCCACCCAATGATGAAAATTCCATTGATCATATGGCACATCACCTTGATCGATGTTAAAACCTATCTAGGATAGACCTTCCGTCTATTCTGATAAAATATATCCATTTCCTTGCGTCGGCATAAACCCAATGTCGATGATGAAACTTCCATCGATCATATGGCACATCGCCTTGATCGATGCTAAAACGTATCCGGGATAGACCTTCCGTCTATTCTGATAAAACATATCCATTTTCTTGCGTCGGCATAAACCCAACGCTGATGATGAAACTTCCATTGATCATATGGCACATCGCCTTGACCGATGCTAAAACCTATCCGGGATAGACCTTCTGTCTATTCTGATAAAACATATCCATTTCCTTGCATCGACATAAACCCAATGTCGATGATGAAAATTTCATTGATCATATGGCACATCACCTCGATCGATGCTAAAACCTATCAGGGATAGACCTTCCGTCTATTCTAATGAAACATCTCCATTCCCTTGTGTCGACATAAACCCAATGTCGATGATGAAATTTCCATCGATCACACAGCACCATCGCCTCGATCGATGCTAAAACCTATCCGAGATAGACATTCCGTCTATTTCGACGAGGCCTATGAACCCTCCATCCACACATCAGCAAACATTCCTACATTCGGCACCTTTGGCCAATGAAACATATACCTATGCTAACATTCCATTTTGGGGACTCTCGAAATCCCGTCATGCAGTGGAGCGATTCCCCCATCCTTTCCTTGAAAGAGTGGGCGTTCTCCTGTGGTACAAGTATGGGTGCATTTTCATGAGAGTTACCAAATTGCTACAAATCATTACAAAATAAAGAAATGGAGATGGGCACCCAAGATATTAAAGAGAAGACAATTTTTCATTGCAAAAAGGGGGCAAGTACAATTGGGGCCCATGGAAGGGACGCATTACAAGGCAGGGAACGACTAAGGTCGATGGAAGATGTCCTCAAAATCAAGGAGTTTGACATTCGGAGCCGTTCCTAATTCGTGAAGATGGGCTTCTTCTTCTTGCAGGCGAGCTGCTTCATCCTGCAGTGATGCCACTTGCCCCTCTAGCAGGGCAATCTCTTTAGCACTCCGAGACCGTGTCGCCTCCGCTAATGGCAGTTCAGCCTCAATAACATTCAATTCTACCCGTAGCTCACCCATCCGATTGCACAAAAATTGTGCACGAGTAGATGAAGTTTCCATCTAGGTTCCGTGCCGTTGAAGAGTAGAAGTCAGTGTCTCTAGCCCTGATCGACAATCGGCTCTCAGCGGGCCCGCTGGGTCCCAGCAAGGTCGCGCTACCCCGCTCGGGGCGCGCGGACCCGCGGGGTCCCCGGGCCGCGCCCTCCTCCTCCGAGTTCCGACGTAGAGGGGTCATTTGACCCCTATGGATGCTTTTTGACCCCTCTGGACGCCGTTTCGCTCTATTTTCGTCGTCCTGGGTTGGAGAAGAGCCGTGGTGGAGCTATATATCTCGTGGAGACATCTCCCTCGCCGCGTGGCAGCGCTTCGTCCGTAGAAGGAACGTGTTGTTTGTTTGTCTGGTCATACGTCGCCACGTAAGGAGGAACTTTTGCGCCCGTCTGTGCCGTGCGATACACTTGCTCGGCTACTCTGACCGGTATACGCATGCATCTTCCTCATTAATCTTCTTGCCGCGATGTCGACTATAATAATATTGTCAGGTCGATAGACCCTGAATTACGGAGATACTCCGTAGTCCGACGGTGTCGATGATACGTCGTTCTTCTCGTCGAACATTGCATAGCAACAATTTCTCAAATGAACTTGAGACAAATTTCGGGTGCAATAAATGTCCCCCACGGGACGTCCATCACGGCCGGAGGCGGGGGCCAATGGCCCGTGCCCGTTGAAGGGAATTAACTTGATGCAATGTTGGCGTAGCTGTTGCATTCTTTAGACTGCATTGAATAATTGTATTACTGTCTAAAAATATTTTAGCCTTACGCTTCTCCATTTTTTATTTCTCCTCTTTGTACTTTCAGCCATGGCTCGCAGCAGTGGGAGTGGGAGTCGGTGGAGGAGGTCCCGTGCTAGGGGTGCGGATGAATGCCGGGTTGAGTCCACCGGCCGGCGGATGTCACCTTTCCCTCCTCGTACCATTGATGACAACAATGTCAACCAGTTGGACCTTGGCTATTCGTGGGTCGCTGAGGGCCCGACCAAGAGTGCTGGAGCAGCTGAAGGCCTTGTGGGCGTATCTCGGATCGCGAGGCGAGATGGTCTTTACACATATGACTGCGTCGGAGGCTACCCGCGTCACTATCCCCTAGACCGCCACCTCTATAGGTTCCTCCAGGGTTTTGCTCCTGTCGGCATGGAGGCCGACGACCCTTTACTTCCGGAGGAGAGGCGTCGCCTTGAGAGGGTGATATTAGTGGGGAGAGACGGCAAGCAGGGGCTGTGCTCCCTGACTTATCCGAGTTACCCAGAGGGCTTTACTCGTCAGCGGTAGCATCCAGATAGGCAGAGTTTGGGCTCTTTCCAGTGACATGAGAGTGTCAGCATCTGGGTTACACCGATGTCTCCAGCAGCTTGGCACTTGCATCGGCAACACAAAGCCATGGACCAGGTTATAGATGGTCTCTTCCTGGCACCCACTGGAGCTAGCTTTGCACAGGAGGAGTACACTTATTACTGCATGTTGGAGAGCATTTTGATTTTGAAGACTCCCAGCTGGTATGGGAAGTGGTCTGTCATTCCTTCTCACAGCTATCACTGGGGCGTGACAGAGTTGCTCTGGGGCATTCTATTGGTCTACCTGTCATTGTTGGATAGGGTGAGGATCCGCCATGCAGTGACCGCCGCCATGTACTCCTATCCCTGTCACATTGGCATGCTATAGGCTCTGCTTGAGAGATTCAACCGCTGGTGGAACACTTTTGTCACAGCTGGCGGGGAGACTTCCCTGGACGTCTGGGCTTTCCAGAGGATTTCTGGTCTTTCGATATGCGGGAGGCCTTACGAGGAGTTATCGCCGGATGACTTGCACCTCAGCTCTACTGATGGGGCAGGACACTACGCTCTGCCCTATTGCTTCAGGTTCTTGATGAAGACCTGGAGGGACTTAGCCCGAGTAGGCACAGATCGGCCCCCACGTACACCGCGAGTGACACTGAATGCCTGGGTGAGCCACTTCTACAGCGGCCCTTACTGTTTCCATGAGGAGTTTGCATAGTACGACACCACCTGGGATGATTGCCGAGAGGTCAGAGTAGACATTCCTCCTCATCCCTGCCACCTGCTTACACGGACACAGGGATGGAATTCGCGAGGGCTGCCTCCTGTTACTCATCTGGCAGCCTATCTGGCGTACTGGCTATGTAGTTTTGTAGTCCGTCATGGAGAGGAGGGAGTGTTGCGGGTGGAAGTGATCTATCCAGCCTGCATGCTTGCTTGTGGACAGAGACTCGCCATCACACCAGCAGCCTTGGTGAATATTTTCCATTCGCTTGGGGCTTTGTCCTCCCACTCATCGTCGCGAGAGAAGGGTCTATTACTGCCCACTCATTATTTGAGTGTCTGGGCAAGACTACTGTTTCCAGAGCTATCCAAGAGGACTCCGGTTGAGAATCCAATAGCGCCATTGATCTTCTGGTTTGTCGGGCAATCAGCCCAAGATCTAGTGGCACAGCTAGTAGGGGCCAGGCAGGCCTTATCTTTTGTTCTTGTGAAGAGAGGAGAGAGCATAGCCCTTGACTACTTTTCCTATCTTCACCGTCCTTTTGCTAGGCAGGAGGGAGATGCTGTTATTAGCTGGGTTTCTACCCATGCTTTACCCTCCCCGCAGGGCTTGGCAGAGTGGGTCATCAGCATCCGACCCAGTGTTCTTGTGTATCGGTGCTCCAGTACAGCGATACTTGAGCCTTACTACCCGCATCGGTTCGCCAGGAACTTTGGGTATGATCAGGCTATTCCCTCCAGTGGAGAGTTTTCTTTGCCCCTTCGGCTATACAGGCACAGGGACGTGCATTTGGTTGCGGCAACTTGGCAGGACTTCCTTTGCCGCGAGGCAGGACCGGGCTACCCGGTCCCAGAGCAGGAGCGCAGAGGCTATTTTGACATTCATTACGCTCGCTGGTGGTTCAGAGCCAGCAACGTCTTCCGGGAGCGCCGGGATGCCATTCGTACAGCTGAGGAGCAGCGTTTGGAGAGGGAGGATCTGCCTCCTCTGTGCGTCGACCCAGCTTTCCTCAGGTCCCATTTTTCAGGGATTGCCCGAGTTGTGAGTGACATTGAAGAACGGTGGCGAGAAAAAGGCTGGACACCCACTGTCGACAGAAGCCAATATAATGGGGCTTTGAAGCCCTTGAAAAGCAGGACGACATCAGCTCTCGGAGTTCCCTCTTCCTCCACCTCAGGTGTAGCCCTAGGCCCCTCAAAGGCCTATTCTTGGTGGGAGGATTTGCAAGCATCTTGTGGGGTGAGGAGAAAGTTCCAACTGTCCCAGCTGATACCTGACGGAGCACTTGAAGGCAGCACTTTCGCCGAGTGGAGGACCCATGTGATCAATGCCGTGGGTTGTGCAGGCCCACTGGAGTATCTTTCTGGCCTCGAGCTGGCGACGACCCCACTTGCCATTTACGATATTGTAAAGGCAGTTGCACGTGCCCTCCGAGTGAAGTCGGAGCAGATAGTGTTAAAGCCCGTAAAGCCCATAGCGGCTACAGGTAATCCCTGTCTTTACTGACTTTAATACTCACATGTGTCTTTGTATTCTGGGACATGCATTCATATATATTCCCATGACACTTGCAGGTGGGGCTGTTATGGTAGCCGGTGCCGCACCACTAGGGGGTCCTCCCGATGCTGAGACTGGTAGGGATTCTGCTGCCACCAAGAGCCCCCGGACCGAGGTTTCTGAGGAGGGGGATATGAGGTCATCATCCCGTCCCCAGCTTGAGGATGAATCCCCTGCAGTCGAGGCTGTATCCAGTAAGCAACTCCTCCAGATACTTGTCATTTTTGAGCATATATGCAGTGTTGTAAACACATTCTTGCTCTGTTAAATGCAGCCCCCCCGGAAGCTAGGGCCGATATGAGATTCTCTCCTCCTCAAGCGGGAGATGACATACCATTGGAGGAGTCCGCAT
This sequence comes from Amorphophallus titanum, assembly GCA_024336825.1. Classification (NCBI taxonomy): domain Eukaryota; kingdom Viridiplantae; phylum Streptophyta; class Magnoliopsida; order Alismatales; family Araceae; genus Amorphophallus; species Amorphophallus titanum. The sequence goes on along the minus strand of JANBPO010005676.1, from coordinate 36,346 downwards.
TAAACATTACTTTCAGCTTTGAGGAGCTGATGCCTCCCACAGACAATTATACGCTAGTGACGGCTAATTCTCCCTCGCCTCTTACAGCAGGGGGCATAGGAGGTCAGGCCCCAGGTAGCATGCTCAACCTTGTCTTCTCCATTGATACATGAAGATTTGAACATCACTGACCCCTTGGTGTTTTATTGGCTGTGCAGGGGTTCCTGAGGTTATTCCACCTGGTCCGTCAGCAGGGGGTAATGTCGGCTCTTCCTCCAGGGCCGGATCCGCTTCTGGGAGTGGATCTACTAGCTTGAGCTCTACTTCCAGCGCTACGACCTTCAGTTCTTCCTCAAGCGAGAGTGACTCTCGAGAAGAAGGAGAGTTGAATGATGCTAGTGGTGAGTGTAGTGAGATTTTTTTTAGTTGAGCCTTTCTTATAAAGATTTACTTGGCTCATATAATTGCTTGTCAAGCAGGAGCGGACTTAGCCGGGTCCATGGAAGAGTTCTTACAACTTCTGGAATCCGGCTCATTCGTGGATCTTCTGACAGGCGGCAGTACCTCGACAGGCACAACGGCCATGGAGGTGGCAGGTGTTGACACCACCGCACCGGGAGATCCTACGTCAGTGAGCTCTTCTGACGTTGACATTGGCGAAGACAGCATAGCTGATCCTTCGGGTAAGAGATGTTAGAGGCTAATGATAGACCTCTTTGCCACTTTGCAACTATCTTTGCCAAGCTGATTAATATATTTGCTACGTGGGCAGTGACAGGCCAGGCCATTGAGGACAGTACATCCCACCCTGACAAGATAGCTCCGGCAGGGGGAGCTTCCCAGGGCGCACTAGAGGGCCTGCACACCTCAGGGGAGAGTACTTCGCCGGTGGGCACCCATGCTACAGGTATCGCTCGTATTTGACAACGAATAGCACGAATGATATGTGCACTTCATTTGCGGCACTGATCCCTCTCTTGTTTTTGCCGTGTAGCTTCCCTTTCTGCGGAGCCGATGGCTGAGGCCTCCCTGCAAGAGGAGGTTCAGGATGCAGGGCCGACTTCTGAGGCTGAGCAATCTTGTTCCAAAGGGGCTCCAGATACAGAGTCTGTCCTTCCTAACATAGCTGAAGAAGGAACTGCCATTGAGACAGGTACACAGTCACTTTCTGGAATTTAACATTCTCTGTGTGCCGCTTTATAGATAAGCACTTACATACTATTGCTTAAACTGCAGCGGACGGGGACACAAACGTCCTGCCTATCAGACCAGACTCAGCTTCCGTCATTGATTCTTCCTCCGCCATTGAGGAAGGGCAGGGGTCTGCGGCAGCACCAGGTATATGACCATGTTGTGCCTTTTTATAGTTATTCGTGCATGTCCATTTGGTTGTGAACAAACGCTCATTCCGCCCCCTTCTGTCTTTGCAGCTTCTGCGGAGGGAGCCCCAGGAGTACCTGTAGGCTTCCCAGCTCTTGGAGTTGAGTGGCCTGACGCTCCTTCACTTGGGATGGCGTTGCATGCTGCCATGGCCGACTAGCTCCTGCAGGGTCTTGATCAGTTGATCCAAGCCGACCCATTGCCTTCCGTGGAGGCTTTGAGGGCTGATCTGGAGGTGTTCACCAGGAGCTACCACGGGTTGAGTCTTCCTCGGGACGCATGGGCCACGAAGCTGGGAGCCTTGTGGAGTGAGTTTGCCCGCCTCCATCTTGCACAAGAGCAGAGACAGAGGACCGAGCTGCGGATCTAGCAGGAGGAGGAGGAGCTGCGTGGACTTCGAGCGACCCAGGCGGAGACTGACCTCCTCCTCGAGAGCGTCGAGGGGCGTAGCCGGAGGGCTTCTCTCCGATTGGAGGAGCTGCGGAGAGAGCTTCAGGAGACCGCCGACGACCATCGTAGTGTCCAGGCTGAGGTGGAGACCTGCCGTCGCCGATCTGATGAGCTTCGAGAGGAGATTCTTCGACGCGAGGCTCTCCTTGCTGAGTTGAAGAGGAGCGGACCTGGAGCTTGATGGGTCTTGACTCCTTCTTGTACATAGGGCCCTTGCGCCCCATTTTGTTTGAGTTATCCCCGAGGGCTTGTCTCGGGCACTATTGGTGACATTGATGAATAAAGGACAGAGCTTAGCATAGCTGTTTTTGCTTCCATCCTCTTGCATATATGTCTCTTTTTTCCTTTTTTTTTATCACTTTACCAACCCTACCGCCCTTTCGGGTTTTCGCCAGGACTGGCCCCCTTTAACTTTTTCCAGTGCGCTCTTACGGGTTTTCACACTGAGGGGTACCTATTTTTGCCTAAGGCGCCCTTGCGGGTTTTCACCTTAGCCGGGTTAAAGCCTTCTTGCCCTTGATTGCTCCCCTAACAGAAACAACCAAGTTCGCTGGGACACCAATATTTTTAACCCCGTTTTTTTTTTGAAGTACTTATAATGCCAAAAGGCAAAGAGGGTTTGGCACTCCCGGAGGGACGAGTGTGCCGCTTGAGTGGGACAAGTGGGTGGATTTGATAGCCCTAGTGGGACGCGCTTAGTCAAATCCAAAAGTTGATAAGCTGAATGGGTTGGCAACCCCAGAAAGGCGTGCATAGGCCAAGCCCGGTTGGGACAGTAAAGGAGTAGGTTTAACAGTCCGAAAGGGACATACGTGTTAAACATGGAAGCCGAAAGGCGAGATGGGTTGGCAGCCCGAAAGGGACATGCGTAGGCCAAGCCCGAAAAGATGAAAAGAGGGGATTTGACACCCCGGGTGGGACGTATGAATCAAATCCCTGAGCCGATAGGCAAAGAGGGTTGGCGGCCCGAGAGGGCCTGCAGAGGCCGAGCCCGTAGAGACAAGGAGTGAACTTGACAATCCCGGTGGAATAGATGAGTCAAGTCTAAAGGCCAAGAGGCGAGATGGGTCGACAGCCCGAAAGGGGCATGCATAGGCCAGACCCAAAAGAAGGAAATGATGGATTTGACAGCCCTAATGGGACGTGAGAGTCAAACCCGAAAGCCGATAGGCGAGATGGGTTGGCAACCCGAGAGGGCATGCTGAGGTCAATCCTGATGGGGCAAAGATAGGTTTGACAGCCCTGGTGGGACGTGAGAGTCAAACCCGAAAGTCAGAGGGCGAGATGGGTTGGCAGCCCGCGAGGGCATACTGAGGCCAAACTCAGGAAGGTAAAATGAGCCGAAAGGCGAGATAGGTTGGCAGCTCGAGAGGGCGTACTGAGGCCAAACCCAGGAGGGTAAAATGAGCCAGAAGGCATGATGGGTTGGCAGCCCGAAAGAGCATGCTGAGGCCAGACCCAGTGGGACAAAAGAGGATGGATTTGACAGCCCTAGTGGGACGTGAGAGTCAAACCCAAAAGCCGATAGGTGAAGGATGGGCTGGCAGCCCGAGAGGACATGCTGAGGCCAATCCCAAGAAGGTGAAAAGAGCCGAAAGGCGTGATGGGTTGGCAGCCCGAGAGGGCATGCTGAGTCCAATCCCGATGGGAGATAAAATGTGCCGAAAGACGTGATGGGTTGGCAGCCCGAGAGGGCATGCTGAGGCCAATCCCGATGGGACAAGGATAAGTTTGACAGCCCTAGGGGGACGTGAGGGTCAAACCTGAAAATCGATAGGCAAAGGATGGGTAGGCAACCCGAGAGGGACGTGCATAGGCCGAACCCGGTGGGACAAAAGAGGGTCGGATTGGATAGCCTGGAAAGACATGGGATCCAAACCTCTAGGAGATTCAAAGGATGAGTGGAGCTGACATGTCAAGGGGGTGCGAGTCAACTCTTGAAAAGAAATGGATAGACTTGACAGCCCGCAGAGACATAAGAGCCAAGTCTATTGCAAATGATGGCGCTGATGGTCCCGGCGGGACGGAGTGTAACACCGTCGGGATGCCCTGGTGGGGTTGAGTGTTATAGAATGACATGGGAGACATGGCCATGACATCAATATGATGGGGCCACCCAAAAAGTAGACTTGAGAGGATTTTTTTTTCACATTACTAACCTCACTGCCCTTTCGGGTTTTCATCGAGGTTGGCCCTCTTTAGCTTTTTCCGGTGCGCCCTTGCGGGTTTTCACACCGAGGGGTTGCCCATTTTTGCCTGAGGCGCCCTTTCGGGAGGTGTTAGACAAGGTGATCCAATGGCACCATCTCTTTTTATTATTGCTGAAGAAGCTCTAAGTAGATACCTTCATCAGGCATTCACCCAAGGCAAAGTGGAATGGTATGCTGGTCCTCGAAGGTGCCCTATCACCTCTCACCTTCTCTTTGCTGATGACACTATCATATTTTGCAAGGCATCATCCAAATCTGTAAGGAATTTGCTGAAGGTTCTTAAAGGGTATGAAAATGCTTCTGGCCAAATCATTAACTCTGGAAAGAGTGGTTTCTTTCTCCACCCCAAATGCAATGCAGCTGCTGCCAATCATATTGAAAGCTTAATAGGTTATTGCAGACACTCTTTTCCTTACAAATATCTGGGATTCCCTTTAGTCCTAGGTAGAAGAAAAATGGTGCACTTTGCAGGTATCATCCCTGCTATCCAAAAATGTATTGATGGCTGGAAGGCCAATCTTCTGTCTCATGGAGCAAAGTTGATTTTGATTAAACATGTTCTCACCTCAATCCCTATCTATTCTTTAACATCTTCTCTACTTCACTCTAGTGTTCACAAAATGCTTGAGAAGCCTTTTGCCAATTTTTTGTGGGGATCTTCTAGTCATGGTAATAAGAGGCACTGGAAGACTTGGATTGATCTATGTAAGCCAATAAACAAGGGTGGTCTCGGTATTATTTCCCTTAGACAAATGGACTTTGCGATGCGTGTTAAAATGCTTTGGAGAGCCATGGAATCAAATTCTCTATGGGCGACCTATTTCAGATCCAAAGACTTTGGGGACTGTCACCTGGCCGATGTTCAATTTAGAAATATGAAGGGTCACCTATGGAAAGGTTGGACTGAAGCTAAAAGTTTTCTGCTAAAATACAAAAAAGTGGTTATTGGAGATGGGAGATCCACAAGCTTTTGGTATGACACTTGGTTTGGCAATATCTGTTTAGCCTCTTCGATTCCTAATGACCTAATTCTTAATAATAAGGTCACTGTCAATAATTGTCATACACAGTCGACCACAGAGGAATGTGAATTATTTAACAAATTTTTAACATCTGAAGTTTTGCTTGCACTCAGGCATGTTAAGTTGACAATTGATCCTGATAAGATTGTATGGAACTTGTCCAGTACAGAAAATTGCTTGGTTTCATCTATTTACAAAGCCTCATGTAGCAGTGGCCTTCACTCTTCTACCCTACCGAGCTGAAATAATATTTGGTCCAAATGGTTGCCAACTAAAGTTTCAATGCACCTCTGGAAAATCATCAATAACTACATTCCTATTGATGCAAAAGTCCAATCAGTGGGACATATAATTTTAATTTTAATTTTTTAATAATATCTCGCCTCAAACGCCTCGGCCATCGCCTAGGCCTTTGAGGTGTGAGGCGCCCCCTGGTCGCCTCGCTCGCCTCATGCCTCAAACTACATAGGTCTGTCCTTGTAATGTCGGCTGAGGCCCAGAGAAAAATTTCACAGGATAAGATGGCGATTCCTTTGGGGAAGTTCTAAGGAAAAAGTTAAGGTGTCCATCTTGATAAATGGGATTCTGCTTGCAGACCGTGACATCTAGAGGTCTGAGAGTTGAGGACATAAAGAACTTTAATGTGGCTATGTTGCACAAATGGTTAAGGGAACTACTTGCAAATAATGCACCATGGCGCGGTATTATCCTTCACAATTATTATAGCAAGTATGGACACTTTTACCTACAGGCAGATGATCTTTCGTTTATGTCCCCAGTCTGAGAAGGAATTATTAAGGTGGGATTATGGATAGCACATTACATTTCCAAACAAATAACTGAGGGAGCATGAACTCTCTTCTGGTGGGACAGATGGACACATGCCTTTGAAGGCCAGCTTTCCAAACATTTTAAATCTGGTCCCTGATAAGTGGTGCACTCTTAAGGATTGTGGCCCAAATGCGTGATACACAAGAGTGGTCAATTCAAGTGAGGAGGGTTCTCAAAGATGATGAGCTTCCTTTCACATATTCAAGTGCAGGCTGCTGTGGGGGATACTCTTATTCGGGACAGACATAATGGGCAGTTTTCAGTCAGATGTTTACAGACTTATTTGGCATCATTCATCACCAGATCAGAGTTACAAAGACCTATGGAAGGTGGTATCTCCTATCAAAGTACATTAGTTATGTGGCTAGTCCTGCAGAACCGTATTGTCGCCAAAGCGCATAACTGTGTAGCCTTTGTGATGCTTTTGATGAAGATGTGGGCCATCTCTTCATTAACTGCCCTATTTCTTGGGAAATTTGGCAAGTATTCAGCAATATCCTGTACTTTCAACTCCGGTTTCAAACCATCCAAGAAATGTGGTCTTACTTAAAGGGGTCTCAAGGCCCAAGCTCCTCAATAGATAAGTTCTGCTTTTTCCATGTGTTGTCCTGCAGGAGCATTTGGCATGAGCAAAACATAGTTGTCAAGGCGGGCGCCTAGGCGCCCAGGCGCTCTTGAAAGGGCTAGGCGCTGCAGCGCCTTGTTGACACTGGAAAAGGCGAGCTGGGCGGTCGCCTAGGCGCCAAGGCAGGGCCAACCTTGACCTGTCCGAACCGGATCCGACCTGGTTATGTACAATTAACTCTTTCTTTTTTAGGCTCATGAATGCTCAAAGATGCGTATGATGCATGTTGGGCTAAAGTAAAAGAAATCATTAAAACAAATGTAAAGAAAGCATAAAATAGAAAAATACTAGAGAATAGTATTGCTAAACCAGACAAATCAAGGTCAAGACACTATCTGCAACCATGGCGTGCAAGAAAGAACCATCATCCCCTAACTCTTCCAACCTAACAGCCTATCGAACGATTAAACATGTGCACCTAGATCATCATCATTTTTGTTAAAGGGGAACATCAAATCCCAGAACACATGAATGACCAGCCAGTTCTCAAGGTAATATATCATAGATACCATATAGTAATGTATTAAGGGATGAAGAATCGAGATACTTACTTGACTTACCTTCCTGGCGAGAAATGACGGAGCGGAACGACGTTCTTGACTTTGGCAATAAAACAGTTAGCCATCAACAAATTAGTCCATAGAATAAGCATGAGTCATAACTGAGGCATGAATCATATAACAATGAAGCATGTAATGAATAGATAAAGCATTACAATTCACCAAACAATTCAAGCCACAAACGGTCTAGTTGACAACTACTAAAATGGACCTAATGGTGTATAAATGGACCACCAACTTACGTCGGTTCACATCCTTCGAGGAAGATGACTCTAATGATAAATAGTCTAATCTAGGACCGCCAAGGCTACCCTAACGGTCGAACGATAGACTGCTAAGTTTCCTAGGAGTGCAAAAAAGAAACCGACCGTTCATTCTCCATTCCACTCTCATTCGCTCAACCAAAACACCCGAACACCCAAACTGAGCCCCCCGATGACTCCGGCGATCACTCCAGTGACTGCTCACCGCCACCTAACTCACGCCCATGCCCAAAATGGTAAAGAGGAGAGCGGTCCGCGGCCTTCAATGACAATTAGAGGAGGATGAGGTGCCCCCAGTGGCAGCGAGCGCACCGTAGGGAGAGGGACGACTGACGACCCAAATGGAGGAGGAAGGACCCCCTACGATGGTAGAAGCTCTTGAGGAGGTAGCAGAAGAGGAGGAAGAGGCCCACATGGCCGAGGAAGTGCCGGCGGCGATGGCCAGACGCCGATCATCCAAGGTAGGTCAGCGGCTCAAAATTCAATTTTTAATTTTCTTTAGACCATGCATACGGGTGGAATGAAAGAGGAATGGGTTTGGGGACCCATAGAAGTGGATGTAGAGGCCTTTTGGCCATTTCCATGGCTCAGGTAAACAAGGCAAGCAATGCTCGTTCTCTGAGTGCCTAGCAGTCCTTCCAGCGACCGCTAGGAAAATCAGTCAGTCCATAATATGCTTGTATGCTAAAAAGAACAGGTGTCAAAGGAGTCAATTAGCAGAACTCAAGCTTGGAGCGAAGCCATGCCAGTGATGTAATCAATAGATAAAAGGAATGGTAAAAGTAGTTCAGCAAAAGTCTGACAGAAGCCATTGTGGTTTATTCATGAAGAGGAAGTCGACTTGTGGTTTGACAGAACATCCGTTAAAGAAGGAAGACGATGCATCTAGATTTGGTAAAGCTATCAGGTCGATGCACAAGCATACTGCATCGACGTAGCAGAAGAAATCTGAATACTACTTCAAGCTGTCAGGTCGGAGCAAGACCAACACTGCCTCAAGGCAGTGATGCCAAATCAAGCCAATTCTATTGATGCATCAATGCAATAAGAAGATACCTCGATGCAGTCAAGACCAATGAAGAAATTTTCAATTCCCTGCATCAACGAAACTAAGAGCTACATCGACGCATCAAGAACTAGTCGCTATCAAGAGGTTGAAGTAGATCTGACGATGCCTTGACGTACCAAGCTGCTGCATCGACGCATCTGTCCTGTATTAGAAACTGAATGGTGTTACGTCAATGCATCAAGGTTGATGCATCAACGCACCAGGACAAAAGCCAAACATTCGGAGCCTTCTGGTTAAAGGTTGCATCCACACTGCATCGACACACCAAGTCAAAGCTAGCATTCAAAGTCATTTGGTCGAGGATTTTATGTTCACCGTGCATCGAAGCAACAAGTGAACTACATCGGCGTAGGCCATCCTCAAGTTCCTCATCTTCAATTCTGCACTAACACAATCATGCAATGAATCGACACACAAAGGCAAATTTCATCTGCTGCATCGACGCATGATGTAGCTGCCGACACACCCAGCTAGAAACCTGTAAGCTGCAAGTCAATACCCCAAAGCATCTGAGGCAGTGTCGATGTCCTGTAAACAAGGTCTGTTGCTATTTATTTCGGTTGACTGAAACAAGGAGAATGGTCAACCGTTTCTGGCAATACTCTTCCAACAAGCTTACAAAGGATTAAGGGAAGGACTAGATAATTAAGGTTGAAGATCGACTGCCTTGTTGGACAAAGAAGATCCGAAAGACTGAAGAGAGTCTGGGCTCGTGAGACCTCAGAAGAATCACGTGACAAGTGCTAATGGAACCTTTGGCACAAAAATTTTCAGTCCTCGTGGGTAAATTCCGCAAGGATAAAAAGTGACAGAATATTCTCTACCACCTATACCAATGAATTATTCCAGGTATGGATCAGCATTATTCTGGAAGGGGCGATTTCTCTGCTATATAAACTAGCCCCGTAAAAATAAGAATTAGCACCTTTGATAAGGTCGCTATTTATCTGAGAAATAAAAATCTATAAAACATAGTAAAAATCATGGTATCTAGACTTATATGCATGCATGATCTTATTAGTTACGATTTACTCCAGAATTTGAGAAATAGATCCTACCTTTTTTATGCTAACCGGGTGACGAGTTGGGTGATCTGGGAAAGAAGAAAATGATACTCTATTATGAACAAAGTTATAGCAACTAAGGAAGTCTTCTAAGCGTTCTTCCTTAGCAAGGACAGCACGCAAGAGGAAGATAGCTTCTTAATAACCATGCTAAGAGGAATTCTTCTTGCTGTGGTAGCTCGTAGGAGGAAGAAGAAAGAAGACAGCAGGGGGGTCGATTAGCTTCCTTCGACTAACGTTCTTGTATCACACAGGGAACAAATAAGAAGAGGAAAAAGAGATTATATTAATCAATAAAGAAGACCAACTTCCTTACCGTAGCCTTGGGCAACGATTGACGAATAGGAGGTTCAAGGGTGATGGCAGGGGTATTTATAGGGTAAAGGAGCCTACAGGCCATTAGAGTTCGATTGGGTTTGGTCTTGTTTAGAAAGGAATCCTATTAGAATTATTAGTTTTTCCCAATCCTAATCCTTTCCCAGTATAATCCTTACCCTTTTAGTATCTCAGTTCCTTGTTCGAACCAAACACGACAACAGGTTTGCGTTTTACGATTCTCAGTGAAATAGCACCTTTTCTAGGGGCGCTGTTTAATTGATGACGGGACAAGGGGCGTCAGTTTGCAAATTAGCGCCTTTGCACATTGTCTTCATTTTACTAATTGGCGTCTTGAGTTAGGACGTTAATTACCTCCCCTAATCCAAGTAGGATTCTTACCATTGTTCAAAACAAATTGACGCCTTATAAAGGGTCGTTACTTGATTAAGTGATGCCTATTAACAGAGCCGTTAATTAATAAAATGGCGACTTGATGATGTCTTTATGTCCCGGGACGGCTAAATCATGTAATTCTACCCTTATAATGGCGAAATTACAAAAATGCCCTCCCTGGGACCGCAAAAGGTCAAAGTCCTGTAATTTGCAGCTTGGGAACGTTGTCGGCTCAGTCCGACACTCAAGGTCACCCCAACCCTAGGTCTCCGCAAGATAGGGTAAAATTACCAAAGTACCCCTGTGACCTAGACATGGCCCAGTAGCCCCTAAAATCTTCCAGAAAGTGCCTCAAAGCCTTGAGAAGTTAGGAACCCGATCCTACTTCCGCCCCAATCCAGAAATTTCAGAAATGTCCTCGGCCTGGAAAATTGGAGATGGGTGTTTAGGCTAGACGCCGTGTGAGGGATGCCCACGTGGCATGCCCTCGGCGTGAGCCTAGCAAACACACACACAAATCTCCTTAGCGGTCCTTGCTCCTTGATGCTGGCTAGTTGGATGTTTGTTGATGATCTATGCCTCTTAGGCTCCCAAAGGGGGGTTTTATAGTGGAAGTTGAAGGGTCAAGGGGTTTACGTGGGTTGGCCAAGGGGTTGGAGCTGGTCCGCTTAAACCCCCTCCCCTGAACAGGGTTTACGCGGACTAGCCTAAGGGCCAAAGCTGGTCCGTGTAAACCCCCTCCCCTGGATGGGGTTTACGTGGACTAGCCTAAGGGTTGAAGCGGGTCCGTGTAAGCCCCCTCCCCTAGATGGGGTTTACGCGGACTAGCCTAAGGGTTGAAGCGGGTCCGCGTAAACCCCCTAGAGGGGTAAACTGCGCATGGAACGGGCTGGAGGGGCTTTACGCGGACCAGCCTCAGGGGTGAGGCTGGTCCGCCTAAACCCCCTCCCCCCATGGGGTTTAGGCAGATGTGGATGTCAAAAAATGACAATGATGGTCATACGGCACCCGCGTCTATGCACTCGAGCGCGAGTCAAAGATGGGGAGGCCGAACAAACCTATACCCCACTCGGTCAGGACAAGAACTCACTGGGTGGTCCGCTATCAGTCTAGGGAGCTCCCCCCTCGGGTGGAAGATATGACCACAATTCTCCAACCGGCTGTGCCGATGACCAAAGCAAAGAAAAGTTAGGAACTCCGGCATAGTCTCGACATGCGTCGGAAGTCACGTAGAATCTTGGACCGAAGTCTAGAGACTGCGAATGAAATATCGGGGAGGCCCCACGTTGCAACTAAAGCATTCCAGGGGTGCCAACTCTTGTACGAATGGCCGCGACTCCGTGAAGAATCACTTTGTGCTTAAAACGGCGCAAGAAGGCTTTAAACCGGCATGAGAATACCTTAAAACGACGCCACCCCACTTGCTTGGCATAACCGGCGCGCTCCTGTTGAAGGGCCATCCCCCTTGAATACACTAAAACGGTGCCACCCCTTGCCTTTGTTAAAATGGCGCCACCCATTTGCATACCCCTCAGCATGACGCGCCTTAATATGGCGTGCCCCCTCTTGCTTCCCCAAATACGGCGCGCTCATCTTTGGAGGATGCCCCCCTTAGCTTTTGTTAAAACGGCGCGCCACACTTGATGTTGTTAAAACGGTGCGCCCTTATGAGTTATTAATACGGCGTGATGATTTTGAAGGCCTATTCCGGCGCGGGTTAGAATGGCGCGGTCACTGTTGAGGAAGATGATCGGAGGTGGCACGAGCAGCAGAAGAACAATAGGTAGGGGCTTTGGCGTCACACCCAAGAAGAAGAAGAAGAGGGGAGGTGGTGGGAGTCTCACCCACCAAGGAGAAGGAGAGGAGGAGGCCGCTGCCTTCACAAGGTTTTCTCCAACATTCTATTCATTAATTTCTTCCAAAATAATACAAGAGAGTATAAATAAGGGGAGGGAAAAACCCTAATTAGTTTCCTAAAAGAAATCCTAAGAAAATGCTAATTTATTAGAATTTCTACCACACTAGGAAAGGGAGTAGAAATAGGAAACCTTCTAGGCTAGAGATTAGGAAGGGGGCGCCCATCTCCTATGAGAAGTGGGAAGGTGGGGGGGCGCACCCTCTTCCCAACCGTAATGGGCCTGGGTGAGGGGAAAAGGAGGGGCGACCCACTGTGGGCTCACCCATGGGCGACCAGCGCACTCCCCATGGGCTTGAACCAACATATGGCCCAATAACCCCTAATTTAGCCTCCTATGTAGAAATGTGACCCAAATGAATTCTAGTTGGCCCCAAATTAGCCTAGAAAGGTCCAAAATAAAAGAAATAAGAGTCTCCAAGCTCCAGTCTAATCCTCACAGCCATCTTCAAACCACAAGGAAGCCTGCAAGTCCCGAACAGCGCTACGTGTCCTGTAGTGTCGCTCTGCTGCATCTCGTCAATCTCTAGCTCAGGTGTCCTCACCAACTCTCCCCGAGCGGGAGGAACTCGACCCCTTCGAGTAAGGATCTCTGTCACTGAGGTATCACTCGAGCAAGTCCTGATCTATCCTCTCTAGCTCTGCCCGAGTGATCCATGTATCCTCGGATGCGGGTCATCCTCTCCAACACACCAAGTAGCAGTGATATGCGGCACTCCTAGTGGTAGTCACCTACTCATCCAGTATAGACTCTATCCACTCATGCTGCTGAGGTGACGGTGCTGGAAGTGGACTCTCAGGGGAGGGCTCACTCACAAGGGGTGGAGAAAGTCCAAACAACTCATTGGGGATCACTACTGGGTCCCTATATGTGACTAAATCTGAGACGTTGAATGTGGAGCTGATACCATAGTCCTCTAGCAAGTCTACAACATATGCATTGGACCCAAATCGCGTCAAAACTCTAAAGGGGCCGGCACCACGGGCCTGTAGTTTCTTCACAGCTCCAGAAGGAAACAGTTCTTGTCTGACCCAGATCATGACATGATCACCCTCTTGGAACTTACGGGGGTGTCTATGAGCATCGGCCAGCTCTTTATATCCTGCGTTGTTGGACTCAAGGTTGATGTGAAAATGGGATCATGTCACGACAGATTTTGTTGTGGGTTTGCCTCAGACTTCGCAAGGTTTTGATGGGATCTGGCTGTTGGTTGATAGATTAACGAAGACAGCTAGATTATTGCCGATTAAAGTTGCCTGGAGTGTGCAGAAATTGGTCGAGCTTTATATTAAAAAGATTGTGCCATTGCATGGAATTCCTCTTTCACTTGTGTCAGATCGTGACCCACGTTTTACCTCTGACTTCTAGCGTAGTTTTCATAAAGCTTTGGGCACAGAGTTAGCGTTCAGTTCAGCGTATTATCCACAGTCTGATGGTCAGTCAAAGAGGACAATTCAGACTCTAGAAGATATGTTGAGGTCTTGTTGCCTTGATTGATAGGGTTCGTGGAGTCAGCATTTGCCACTTGTTGAATTTGCTTATAATAATAGTTATCACTCCAGCATTGGCATGGCACCTTATGAAGCTTTATATGGTCATCCCTGTCGTACTCCTTTGAACTGGTTTGAAGCCGGTGACCATCTATTGACAGGACCTGATATGGCTCAGCAGTGTGCTGATGTGGTTCATCTGGTCAGGCATAAAATGTTGACAGCTCAGAGTCGACAGAAGAGTTATGTAGATTAATGTAGATGACCACTGCAATTTGAGCCTGAAGATATGGTGTTTGTAAAAATAACTCTGATGAAAGGCGTTTCGAGGTTTAGGAAGTGTGGAAAGCTCAGTCCACGATACATTACTTTGTTTCCTATTTTGGAGCATGTGGGCCAAGTGGCATATCATCTCCAACTGTCAGTGGCAATGCAAGCTATCCATTATGTGTTCCACGTGTCTTAGTTGAGGAAATATGTGCTTAATGCATCCCACGTTCTAGATGATTCAATTTGGCCCAAAGTGACTGCTGATTTATCAACTCCAGTGTTTCCGTTAGAATTAAAGATCACCGTGAGCAGCGATTGTGGAACAAAGTGATTCCTCTGGTCAAGGTTATTTGGCAGCGTCACTCAAGGGATGAAACTACTTGGGAGAGTGAGGATGAGATGTGTCAGCTCTTTCTCTTCTTATTCCCAGAAGGTATAATCTCCTTTCAATTTTCTCCTTGTTCATCCTTTTAAATTTCGAGGATGAAATTTCTATTAGGAGGGAGGGACTGTAAGGCTCGTGGATTAGTGGATCCTTACTGGTGTTAGTCTAGATTTTATTCCGTGAATTTAGGCTATTTTTATGGAATTTATGGGTATTTTCTAGCATTTAATCTATTTAGTTAAAGAATTATAGAAATTAAATGGATATAATTATAATTTTACGTAAGTACGGACTGAAGATTTTTTATTTATATTATTATTATTATTTATAAATATATGCACATGTATGTAACACTAATCTATATATTTATGAATGCAAGATGCCTGCGATGCCATCATCAGTGACTTGCGGGCCCAATTGGTAGATGCTAGACAACAGCTGACTATCATGTGCCACGAGCTAGACATCTTGGTATGGCTATGCGATGCATTTTTTCCTCTTTTTTTTTGCCTAGATTCCTGATGCTTAGTCACTAACTGCCGTTTGTTCCTTTGTTTCAGTGTGCCCAGCTGGCAGTGACAGCAGGGATGACAGGTGGAGCATCTTCTAGCTCCCAGGCTCCTCCTCTGGAGATCACCTCCCTTCAGGAGCAACTGGCCAGCGTGGTCGCCCGCACGGAGGAGGTGGAGCACGACCTTGCAGCTCGGGTGAGTGTTTGCTTGCCTCAGACCTTCATTACACATGGATTTTCGCTCTTTTACTAAATTTGAGAGATGATTGCTCCTTGGCAGGTAGTGGAGGTCCAGGATACACTGGCCTAGGCAATCTGGGCTGAGGAGGAGCGTGACGCTCGACCGACCACTGTGGCGGAGCGCGATGCTCGGATAGCCGAGCTGGAGAAGGAGAGAGTCATCCAGATGGCCACCGTGGCGGAGTTAGAGGTGGAGCTGGGTTGTCGCAATGTAGAGGCTGAGGAGTTGCCCCAAGATGTTCTGGAGCTGAGGATCGCCCTCCATGTGGCGAGGAGGGAGGCAGAGCGAGAGAGAGAGGAGAGGGAGAGAGAGAAGAGAGGAGGCGAGAGAGAGAGAAGAGGAGGGCGGAGGTAGAGTGCGATCGAGATGAGAGGAGGGCTCTAGAAGCCCAGGTGATGGAGTTCCAGCTAGGCCTTCGAGTCGCGGAGCAGAGGCTGAAGGATAGCGAGGAGCACTACCAGAAGGCACGGGAGCGCGGGGCACGACTCCGTCAGTCGGGTTCTTTTTCAGTGGGTAGCTTCTTTGTCACTTCGACAGAGGAGCGTCGCCGCACTACCGATGCTGGTGAGGCGCCGTAGGGTGAGGTGAGTACTGCCTCGCAGGGCTCCAGGAGGCCCCCTAGGGACCTTTGTCTTAGGAGAGAGGAGGGGGGCAACCAGAGGGACCAGCAGGAGGGTGGTGGTGAGAGTTAGAGAGTTACTTGTATACCCACCCCCCTTTATTTCTAATGTACATGACAGTTTATGAAAATATATGAATGAATTTTCTTGTCACTGGTTTGTTCCTTACACATTGCTTTTTTTTCACGTCTCTTCTCTTCCTATTCCCATGTGATATGTTCGACAAGAACCTGCCCTGGAATGAGAGATCGTGTTTTGTTGTGGCCGTTCATTTCAACGTGAATCTACCATCAAAATCAATAATGATGGCCTTTGGACCCTTTTCAGTGCGACATTTCAAACTATCTAAGAAGTATCTATTTTTTTTTCTAGGAGCCTAGAAGCCCTATCTTTTTTTTTAGGATTGGAAGCGTCCAGGCACGAGGGCACGTTCTATTCTTTGAATTTAAATTTAAACTATCGAGAGCCGCAAGGCGCCCCTCCTTCTTCCTCATTTTGCTCATAATCGACCTCTATTCTTGCCCAAATCTTGATCATTTCTCTTTTTTCCTCCCCATCTTCGATTTATGGAATGCGGCGGGCTGTGCCATGGTGGAGAGAGAATGGGGCGAGCCATTCCTCGCTTGAGGAGGATCGTGCCAGAGCATGAAGAGGCAGCCGTGGAGGAGGTAGACGTGCCTCCATTGGCTATTGAGGGGCCCGAGAGGCCCGGAGGGGCTGAGGGGAGTGGGCACGACTCGGTAGGCCCCTCGATTTTCATTCTCCTAATTTTATTTTGGTTTTACTCGGTCCCAGCGTGAGAGGGAGGAGAGGGTTCGGTGAGTGCGGTATTCGAATGATGAACGCGCCTTCGACAGGTGACGCGTATATTTTTTGTTATTGTTATTATTATTATTATTATTATTACTGATGTGGGTCCCCCCTTTTTTGCGATGTGTAGGGTGTGATGAGGACCCTGGGCTTGGCCAATGAGTGGGCGAGTGAGGACGAGTCGGACCACATTGGGTGAGAGACCCGAGGCAAGGAGAAGCTTTTAGACTGGCGCACATGCTTCCCTGCCACCGGCAGCAGGGTGGCGTATCTGAGGTGCCTCACGCGTAGGATAGTGCCGACTACCTACGGTACCGCAGGGAGACCCATGTAGAGCATCTCCAATTTGGGAGACCAGTATAGGTAAGTATAAAATGAGCATTACACATTTTTTTTTGTACACATATCCAGATGCATGCAGGATGCCCGTGACGCCATCATTACTGGCCTACGGGCCCAGCTGGCAGATGCTAGTCAGCAGGTGGCTGTTACTCGACAAGAGCTGGACATCCTGGTAAGTTTATGCAATGCACTCCTTTTTTTTTTTTTGGAATCCTGAGGTTTAGTTGCTTACTGTTGTTCATTCTTTCATTTCAGCATGCCCAACGAGCAGTGACAGCAAGGATGGCTAGCGGGGGCACCTCATCTGGAGGTCTCCTTCCTCCGGGAGCAACTCGCCAATGCAGTGGCTCGCGCCGGGGAGGCAGAGTGCAAACTCGCTGCTCGGGTGAGTACTTGCCTTGCTTGGATGTTAATTATTTGCCTCTCTTTCACTGACTTTATGAGATGTTTTGGCTCTGGTAGGTGTTGGAGATCTAGGGTGTGCTTGCTCACGCGGTTCGGGCTAAGGAGGAGCGTGACGCCTGGGCGGCCACAATAGCAGAGCTGTGGCGTCCCGATGGGGAGGCACTGCCTCGAGACATCCTGGAGCTGAGGGTCTTCGTCCAGGTGGTGAGGAGAAGGTAGAGAGAGAGAGAGAGAGTGGAGAGGGAGAAAGAGAGAGAGGAATGGAGGATAGAGTGACGACATGATTGGGACGAGAGAAAGGCTCTTGAGGCCCAAGTGATGGAGCTCCAGCTAGGCCTTCAGGTTGTGGAGCAGAGGCTGAAAGACATGGAGGAGCGCTACGAGAGAGCATGAGAGTTTGGAGTGCGCCTTCGTCAGTCTAGCTACCACTCTGTAGGTAGCTTCTTTGCCATTCCAAGAGCACAGCAACGAGCTGCCGAGGCCTAGCGGGCATTACGGGGTGAAGCGAGCACTGCCTCGCAGGGCTCCAGGAGACCCCCTAGGGACCCTCAACTTAGGGGAGAGGAGAGGGACGGGCGAAGGGACGAGCGTGAAGATGATGGTGAGAGTTAGAGAGTTAGTACACCCGCCCCCTCTCTTATGATGTTTATGACTGTTTATGTAGCTCTATGAATGGAGTGATTTGGTTCCCTACTGCTCGTTTGTTCTCTTGTGCATTCCTTCTCCCTTATGCTTCTTTTCTGCCACGCTGTTCCCATGTGATACGTTTTGACAAGGTGCTACCCCCCAAAACTGGCCATTCTTTTCAACGGGAATATGTCATCGAGATCAGCAATGATGACTTTTAGCCCTCTTTCCTGTGTGGTGTTTCAAACTTCCTACAGATGTAACCTATTCTTTTATTTTTTTTGTTTTTATTTTTTTTGTGTTCCATCTTTCTCTCACTCTTTGTTAGGAGCATTTGGATGATCACCGACTGGCGTGCCGCCACGGTGAAGTTGTGGGAGCACCAGTACCTGCGCATCCTCGACGTGCCCGCCGCGTTCACGGCGCGGGCCACCTCGGTCCGGGCGATGGCCTCCGTGCGGGCGTTCTCGTTCTTCAGGCCGGTCCGGGCAATCTGCTCGGCCCAGTGAGCGCCCTGGGTGTCGATGAACCCGTCGAGCGCGCCGCTCTCGTGCTTGGCGGTGAAGTCCGCATCCTGGCCGGTGACCAGGGACTTGGCCGCCTCGTAGCCCAGATGCCACGCCTCGGACCACAGGGGCTGGAGAACGCCCAGGAAGGTATCGTGCATCTCATCGGAGATGAGCCCCCGCAGCGCGGCGTTGGAGACGAACATGCCCCCGTTCGCTGCCTTATGGCGGAGCTGCTCGCCCTTGGCCTGAGATACGGCAAACGCGCCCTCAACCTGCTGCTTGTAAGCGCCGACCAGCCCGAGATCCCGCTCCCAGCCGGGCCACTGCTGCGCCTTGGCCACGATCGGCTCGAAGATCTCCTCCTCGTCCTTCAGGGAGAAGTCGGCGGCCCGGTCCACGGCGGAATCGACCAGGAGGCCCCTGGCGATGTCCTCAGAGATCATCGACAGCGCGCGCTCGGGAATGTGGCGCGCTTCCCAAGTGGAGATGAGGCGTCCCTTGCGCAGGTGGCGCTTCAGGGCGCCGAACTCGGCCTCGACTGCCTTCTTGCGGCTCCCGGCGACGCTGGAGCGCGATGGGGTGCCCCCCGTGCGGGGAGTGGGACTCTGGATTGCCCCGCTGGCGGCGCTGTGCGCGGGAGTCAGAGACTCGCGGTGCGGAGCAATCGGTGCCTGATGACTGCCATTGGGCTTCGTCTGCCCTCCGGCCCGGACCGACGGCTGGTTCGTCCGGCTCCGGGTAGAACTCGTCCGCTGGCCGGAGTTCGCGGACTGCGTCTGGTTGTTGGAGTTCCCGCTGCCCTGATTCTGCCCCTGCATGTTCGCGATAAGCTGCGGTGCCATCGAGAACGGAATCGGGCCCTGGGCGGTGAACACCACCGGCTCCGAGGTCTCCGACAGACCCCACGGAGCGAGATCGAGCCGGTCCCGGACCTCATCAATGGACGCGATGCCATTCTGGACCTGCTGGACGCCGAGCTCGGTAATCGCCTGCTGGTCCTCGTCATCGGCCAGGCCCTCGAACACGAACTTCATGTCCTTCTGGCCGCAGACGTCCTGAAGGATGTAGTTGAAGATGCTCGCGATGAACTGCAGGGTCGGCTTGGTTGACTTGCGGGTTTACAAGTATATGTTCCCTAAATCCCATTATTGCTCTACTTATTATGAATGTATATAACTGCCGCATTTCGATATTCCGCATCGGGGCGTGATAATTTTTTTGTATTAGAGCCTAGGTTTTCTAAGTCCCTATCTCTCTAAGTGGTGTCATAGAACTCGTGACTCTGTTAAGTCTAAGGATCCCACCCGGTGAGATTGGGTAGAGATTTGGGTTAAGCTAACTAAGAAACTCTAAAAGATTTCCCGCTAGGTTATTTCCTAATTAATTTTCCCTACGTGTAGGAGTTCATTCCGATGGCAGCTGAGTGTGCACAGTGGACGGATATGCAACCCATGGTTCAGGGCCTAACCCAGGCCTTACAGCAAGTAACGTAAGGCGGCACGCATCATGGAGCGATCTCCACCAAAACTTTCGTGGCTTAAATCCCCCGTGTTTTGGTGGCACTACAGACCCTGAGGAGGTAGAGCAGTGGCTGAAGGAGATGGAGCGAATCTTTAGAATTATGCAGTACAGTGACTAGGACCAAGTCCCTTTGGCGACTTTCCAACTGGAACACGATGCACATGCTTGGTGGGAAGCTGTGGAAGCTATGCTCGGTAACAGGCGTGCGGCATTGAATGAGTTTAAGGAGCATTTTAACAGCAAGTATTTCTCAGATCATCTACAGGAAAAGAAGGCGACAGAGTTCACTTCACTAAGATAGAGAAATTTATCAGTTGCAGAGTACGAGGCACAGTTCGCCAGATTATCCTACTATGCATCGCATTTGGTATCCACTGAGAAGATGAAGGCCAAGTGATTTTTGAATGGATTAAAGTTTCAGTATATTAACCAATTGGCACCTTTGGAGATCTACACTTATGCTGAGATTGTGAGAAAGGAGCAAGTTCTCGAAGATACCATGGAGATGACTGAGAGAATCCGAGGAAGGATCACCAAGAAGGAGCAAGCCACTAGTTCCGGGAGTTTCAAACCCAATAATGGGAAGAAGAAGCCCAATGGCAGGTCTAGTTCATGGAAGGACAAGAAGCCAAGAAGTGATGACAAGAAGATCGGTTCGGCTGCATCATCCAAAGCTCTTTGTAAATACTGTGATCATCTGGGTCACAAGATGGAGGAGTGCTGGCACAAGCTAGGTGCTTGCATGCGTTGTGGGAGCAGGGACCACCGTATCCTTGAGTGTCCCCTTCTATCAGATCAAGCTGCACCAAACAAGTCTCAAGGAAGCCAAAGGCGGCTGGGCAAGCTCTAAGCCCTGTAGGAAATTGAGGCAGAAGCCACCGAGGAGGGGGGATTAGTTGGGACGACATTCTCAGTCGTCGGGCTACGACTAGTGGCTCCATCACAAGGTGAGAGAAAGCTATACTATCGGGGTATAAAATAATACCATAGTTTTACAAAATAGTTTAAACATGGCGAATATGCACTGTGGAATACATTAAGAACTAAATATGCCCTTTTTGAATGCCAGAAAGCATAACGGACCAACACAGGGCCATTACCTCGCATAACGGGTCAGGGAAGGTGCGTCATACATTACATAATGCATCCCCCTTCGTCCGTTATACTCACCCGAATGCTCAGGTGAACACAAGGCACAGGTATGCAGTCCATAACGCACTTGTGATAGTGCGTTATGTATAGCATAACACATCTGCCCCAGTGCGTTATACCCTAATGCATGATGCTGTGCTAATCGGGAATGCAGAGCATAACGCACCAGGAATGAGGCGTTATGCTGCCAGGAATTAGTGAGCAAGGGAGCTAATCTACTCCATAAGAATTTTGCTAGATCACTATTAACAAAGAGGTGAATCTTTAATTTCATGGGAGGAGAGACATCAAACACAACAAGATGCTAGATTGATACCACTTGTTGAATACGACTGACAACAGGAACTGCTTGCTTCAAAATTTTCCAACAGAACAAAACTGCCCTCGGAGGAAATCTTTGATGCCATAGCTTGCTAAGAATAGAATCTGTGACCTGCTCTTTGATATATCTGTAAGTGGATTTGATACTGTAACTGCCTGAATTAGTGAATGATCAAACAAGGATGTCATTCCCATTTTGTAGCACAAATCTCTGAATATCAGCCCGCAACTACTGATCATCCACTTTGTCCCAAATTGGGTGCTAAAAATTTGTCATGGCAGTGTTAACTGAACAATCTTCAATCAAAGAACTGTTCTGGAGAGAAAGTTGGTCCACCAGGGCTTTGTCTTTGTACCAAATATCTTTAAGGAAATTGGTGGCATTACCATCTTGCATAATCATGCGAGATCTTGTCAAAAGTATTACTCCAGCTTTCTCAAAATCACAAGTTTTTATACCAACAGGAAATGGAGTTTTACAGTCAGAAATATGATGCCCATGATAATATTTACTTGACATAGTTGGCCCAAAGAGATTTTTTGTGCATAGAGAGCCATAGTAGTTTGATATAGAAGCAGATTTGAGTATCTGAAAGACTACGAATACCCAATCCTCCTGTGGAAACGAAGCAGCAAATCTTGTTCGAAGAGAGCCAGTGTTTTCTATGAGTTACTTCGAGGCCCTGCCAAAAGAAATTTGCACAAATTCTGTTGATCTGCTTGTGAATTCCAACCCGTATCGGTTTCGGTCCCGGCCGAAACCGAGTTTCCCATCCTTGTCACCACCCTCATCAAGGGATGAAAATGATGACATGTGATAGATGAAAAAGCCCCTGCATCTTCCATAGCTGCCTCCACTGCTAGTGAGGGCAATTCAGTACTCCCTTCCACAGCACAATCTAAAAGAGAACAAGACATCAACATGAAGTTCAGCTAAATGCCACGAGAAGAAAGAGAAGAAAGAAAGAAATGTACAACATTTACCCTCAGTTTTATCGCCGAGGGTCGAGGCTGAATTTTTTCCTAAAGAACAAGCCACGATATCCTCAGCGCCAACTCCCAAAGTCGCACCATCCGGTTCTGTCAACGAAGGATCTCCACCAACATTGTCTAAGGCACCAAAGGAGCCTGGGATGGGAGAACTCGCTCCTGTCCAAGAAAGGAAGCCAACGAAAAAAAATTAAGTAAATATCTAAGTAAGGCAAAGAGCAACAATGGGCTCAGGACCAGATATACTCATGACTGGGGTGGGAAATCTGAGCCCCTGCCAAGCTGTGGGAGGCGACTGGGCATTCAGCTACATCCACTTGTGCCTTTATCGTTGGATCCCCCTCCGTGCAAATTTCAGCAAGCAGGGCTTTCGAATAATTGGCCACTGTCTCCCCGTCAACAGGGAAACTGGCTGAAAATTCTGGTAAGTCTCCATTCAGTCCAGAATTGAGTAGTACAATGAATTCTTCCACAGAAACGACTAGGTTCAGGTTTAGTGAATCTGAAAACAAAAGATGTCAACGTAATTTCCCATGCAAGAAGAAAAGAAACGAAAAAGACATCCCAACCGAAGCTCACCTAAAGAGTCACGATTGCCATCCGTACTTGTCCCTTGTCCTGGAAATGTCATTGTGCCTCCAGTCTCTTCTAGAAGAAAGGGGGAAAATATACTTTCAAAATTTCATCGAGAAATATGCACATAATAGTAGACATCAAAATGAGTATACCAGCCAAGGCATCGCCAGTGGGCCTTCCACACGTGAAAGGCGGCAACACACCCGAAACTAGATTATAGTCATTATTTATTAAATCCAAATCCTACAAATCGCTCTCTTCTTCAGCTACCCCTATGTCAAGAGATGCATTTTTATCAATGGGCGGGAGATTCCCGGTCCTCCCGA
Source organism: Amorphophallus titanum (assembly GCA_024336825.1). Taxonomy (NCBI): domain Eukaryota; kingdom Viridiplantae; phylum Streptophyta; class Magnoliopsida; order Alismatales; family Araceae; genus Amorphophallus; species Amorphophallus titanum. The sequence goes on along the minus strand of JANBPO010005676.1, from coordinate 13,170 downwards.
CAGTGGAAGAGCCTAAAAGCAAGACAAAGCAAGTAGATTATTTTACAAGAACCGCTCTGGCAAGATGAACAAGGGTATGCAAAAAGTACCCCCGGCTGTCCATGTGAGGTACTCCCCTTGGTGCAAGGATAGGGAGCCCTTGTTTCACCTGGATTTATAAAGAAATGCCTGGGCTTGACCCTTCTGTAGTTGAACATGAGCTGGCAATACTTCCAACAGTCAAGCTAGTCAAGCAAGCTCAAAGGCATATGTGCCACGAGCTAGAGTTGAAAGTCAACGCTGAGGTCGACAAGATGCTCAACGTGGACTTCGTAGAGCCCTACATGTATCCTGTGTGGATCACCAATATAGTATCTGTTAAAAAGAAGAATGGCCAAGTCCGAGTCTGCATCGACTTTAAAGATTTAAACAAGACATTCTCGAAAGATGACTTCCCTGTCCCAATCACTGAGATAATATTTGACATGACCACCGATCACGAAGCCTTGTCCTTCATGGACGGGTCGTCGGGCTACAATCAAATTCGCATGGCCATCAAAGATAAAGACCATACGGCTTTCCGATCCCCCAAGGGAATTTTCAACTATAAAAAGATGTCGTTTGGCCTAAAGAATGCCAGTGCAACCTATCAAAGGGCGATGACCAAGATTTTCGATGAGATGATATATGGCCTCGTTGAATGCTATGTCGATGACTTGGTCGCCAAGACAAAAAGGCGAGAGGATCATTTACTGACTTGTGTCGAGTCTTCGAAAGGCTTCGACAGTACCAACTCAAGATGAATCCAATAAAATATGCATTCAGCGTCTCCAGCGACAAGTTTCTTGACTTTATCGTCAGGTATCGAGGTATAGGAATCGACCCCGACAAAATCAATGCTATAAGAGGATTGCCTCGGCCTCGAAATTCGATAGAGCTCAGATCTCTGCAAGGAAAACTCATCTATATCAGGCGGTTCATTTCTAACCTCTCTGGAAGATGCTTATCTTTCGGTAAATTGATGAATAAAGGAGCACCCTTCATATGGGACGAGGACTACCAGAGGGCCTTCGAGCAAATTAAGGAGTATCTACTGACTCCTCCGGTGATAGGGGCACCTGTTAAAGAAAAGCCCCTTATCCTTTACAATGCCGCCATGGATGCCTCCTTGGGGGCTTGGAACAGCCGTTGTACTACCTCTGGCCCTCTGGCACTGCTAACCCAGATCAATGAAGAGGGCATGGAGCAGCCGTTGTACTACCTCAGCCGAAAGCTGATCGGGCCTGAGCATCGGTACACGCTTATGGAAAAGGTGCACTTAGCTTTGGTATTTGCTATCAAGAAACTAAGGCACTACCTTCTAGCTCATCAAGTGGAGCTCATCTCAAAATGCGATCCACTCAAATTCCTACTCAACCAGCCCGTCCTTTCCGGAAGGCTGGGCAAGTGGGCGCTTATCCTCATCCATATGTGATAAGCTTCCATAGCTTAGGATCATATGAGTTGACAAGACTGCACATTCTTCCTAACCACAAATCAAACTTGGAACCATCAAACACGGGCGGAGAGTTAAAGTGTACATTTCGATGGTCATTTATCTGGATCCCTCTACAACGTTAGATCTATGAAAAATAGAGCTTTAGCTCTGATACCAATTGAAGTCCCGCGATCAATGACACCCAAGAGAGGGGTGAATTGAGTGTTTATAAATTTTAAGAAAACTTTTACCTTTTTAAAGAATGTGATAAAACCTTAACTAGAACGTTGAAATCTATTCAACTACAAATTAGAATACAACGTACACTAATCCCCACACTAGATGGCAAGTACAAGTGCTACGTAGTGAAATTAAGACCTTTTAATAGGATTGAGGAATTTAACTAAACAAGGTAACTAATTCACTCAATCTCTCTATTCCCACACGAGCATATAAAAGGATATAACAATTAAACCACACAATCACACAACCCAAACTACAATACACATTAATTTTAAGGTGGTTCAGATGCAATGATGGCAATCCTACGTCAACCCCTCACCAAACTCGGTGAGACTTCACTCGGGGATAAATTCCTAAATGGAGATGACACTCCAAACACATACGCAGGACGACGCCAGCATACACACATGGGGACGCACCCCAGCATACACACACACAGAGAGACGAGGTCTCCAACACTATCCAATAACTGGATCAACAAGACATACACATGCTGCGACAGATGCCACACTCCACACACTAGAACGACCGGATCTAAATAGATCCACACATACACACGCAGATCTAGGAACATCCACGTAGACACATAAATCAGAACATGACAAACCACACACTACCATAGATCTGAATTGATCCACACACGAATGTTTACAATTTATAAGGAACATAAATATAACACCCAAAACACAAAGACAATGAGGCACAGTTTAGAAAACTCCAGATTTGGCTTCCCCTAAGAGTATCTTGTTGATCCTTGAGCAAGGCTTCAATCTTCTTCTGAGGAGAGCTTTAATAACTTCAGATGGGTTGTGAGAACCTTGTTCTTTCACCCCTTGGCAACCTTCCCTTGATCTCTCGCTTTCTTACTTGCTTCTTCTCTTCTTCCTCCTTAGACAGCCTTCCCTTGATCTTCCTTTAATGCTTGCTTGATTCTTCACTTGAAAGGAGGTTTGTTAGCTTCAGATTTACCTTGAATAACTTGAGGGTGGATGAGGAAATTGCTACACGAAGTACTGTTCACGGAGCTATAGTACCCTCTTCTTCCTTAGCTTACCAACCATGTGTCTATAGCGGCTAGCATCAGGATAATCATCCCCAGACTGGTCCCAGAATTTAGGTCGAGTGACCATAGGAGTATCTACAGGTTTGCAATCAATGAGACCCGTTTCCTAAAGTAGATCCAACGTATATTTTCTTTGAGAAAGAGAGATTCCATCTTTACTGTATGCCACCTATATGTTAAGGAAATATCGTGGCTGACCAAGATCTTTTGTAACAACCTATTTTTGTAGATATTCCTTTATAGCCATAATATCTTCTTCATCACTGCTAGTCAGAATCATATCATCAACATAAGCAACAAGGACAATAATCCTTGTAAAGCTTTTTCGGATGAACACTGAATGATCGGTGTGACTACGAACAAGACCAATGGCTGATGCTATCTGACTGAATTTTTTAAACCAGGCCGTGGACTCTGCTTGAGGCCATAAATTGCCTTCCGAAGTATGCATACTTGTGTCTCCCCCTGAGCAACATACCCCGGAGGTTGCTCCATATAAAATTCCTAGTGCAGATTGCCATAGAGGAAGGCATTTTTGACATCTATCTGAAACATGCGCCAACCTAGATTGACAACCACAGAAAAAAGTACACGTACAGAGGATATACATGCGATAGGAGAGAATGTTTCAAAATAATCAACCCCGTACGTTTGTGTAAAACCTTTCGCCACCAAATGAGCTTTGTACCTGTCAACAGTGCCATCCGGAAGATATTTCAAAGTGAATACCCATGTACATGCCACATGGACAACTCCTGGAGGAGGAGCGTCAAGATCCCAAGTACCGCGAGACAGGACCATCTCATCCATAGCAACCTTCCACCGAGGGTGCGCAGGAGCGTCCTAATAAGAAGCAGGAATGCAAGTGGACGAAATAGAGAAAGCAAAATTCCAAAAATGCGGGTTGATATGATTGTAAGAGACGAAACATGCAATGGGATGAGAACTATTACAGCGAGCACCTTTGTGAAGGGATGGCCAAGCAAAATCATCAGCAAGAATAGAGGGTGATGGCACAATGCGTTTACCTTTCCTGAGAACAATAGGGAGATCCAACGAGTTATCCGGAGGAGAAGGTGGGGGATCTTCAACCAAAGGCGGCAATGGTGCTGGCTGAGTTGACAGTTGTCATGCCCTGCACTCTATACCGTCGAGGTATTGTCCGCTTTGGCCTATCGGCCTCACGGTTTTGTCCCTTTCTAACAGTGATTGACGCGGCGGCGACGTGGGAATGGATCGACGGCACTCCGATATCACGAACGGGGACAGATAACTGCTATCTCACACGCCAAATTTAGCAAGTGCAAGTTCTGGCTTGAAGAAGTATCCTTCCTGGGCCATATAGTCTCGAAGGATGAGATTTCTGTGGACCCTACAAAGGTCTAGGCCATGAAGAATTGGGAACGACCAACAAATGCAATGGAGATTCGGAGTTTCCTTGATCTAGTTGGTTATTATCGATGTTTCATTAATGACTTCTCAAAGATTACGGTACCACTCACTAGGCTGACTCGCAAGGAAGTGCAGTACGAGTGGAGTGAAGACTACGAGACAAGTTTCCAAGCCTTGAAGGATCACCTAACAACTACTCCAGTCTTAGCACTACCAGTTGAAGGAGAGAAATACGAGGTATGTACTGATGCTTCCGGTATTGGCCTCAGTTTGTCCCGATGTAATAAGGAAGAGTTATTGCATACTCTTCCCGACAGTTGAAGAAACATGAAGAGAACTACCCAATGCATGACTTAGAGTTGGCGACGATAGTATTTACCTTAAAGATCTAGAGGCGCTATCTCTATAGAGAATAATTCACTATGCACTCCGATCACAAAAGCCTTAAGTACCTATTTTCCCAAAGGAACTAAATATGAGGCAAAGTGATAGGGACATCGAGGCTAGAAGATATTATTCATAAGTTGCATAAATGCTGCCAAGGCATTAGTTAACCCAAATGGCATTACAACAAATTCATAGTGGCCATAACGGCTCCGAAAGGCAGTCTTGTGTATGTCTTTGTCTTTGATTCTAAGTTGATGATAACTCGACCTGAGGTCTATCTTAGAAAAGTACTCTGCCACCGACATCATGCTCTTGTGCAAAGAAGCGAATTCCATAGCCTTTCGCTCCTTGGCATGTTCAGAGAAATACTTGGCACAGAATAGTGTAAGAAAACCTTCCCATGTATGGGGTGCATCTACTGGCGGTGCCGGGATCGACTTCCACCATGTACGTGCATCTTTGTTAAGTTGAAAAGCTGAAAGACGCACCTTCTCTTGGTCAGCACATTGTATGACCTCGAATATACAGTTCATCTCATCAACCTAGTTCTCAACTTCATCTGGATTAGAAGAACCATAGAATCGTGGAGGGTTTAGACTCCGAAAGTTGTGATGTAAATCACCATTGCCCACCCTAGTGTCGGCTTGGGCCATATTCTGTAATGCTTGGGTAAGACCTGCAACGGTTTGCTGCATACCGTCCCAGTCCACACGATGAGCCATTGAGAAAATAATGTACCTGAGAGAAATAACAAATTGTTAACTCCCATGGAATTTAAAAGGGTTAATCTAGAGCTAATTTACTATCTCATGCTCGGTACAGTCGGGGCGGTGCGGCGTCGGCTCCGAGTAGTGGGTCCAGTAGTGGGCCCGGTGTCCCCACCAATATGTCAGGCAAGAGATAAAGAAGTTGTGCTATAACATGAAAGCTCAAAGAACGTTCCTCTACATTTCTCAACAGGCTTGTTCTCGGATAGAAGGTGCTAAATCTTTCAATCTTCCACCAAGAAAAGGTAAATCTACAAAAGTCTCACACAACAAAAGACATCCGAGTAGGAAAAGGTATTCACGAAGACCAAGGTTTACTAAAACCTCTGTAAAATCTTTTAAACCTTATCATTTTTTTAAACGAAGGTGCGTGGCCCGTAAAGGCACTACCAAATCTGATGAGTGTTTTGTATGCAAACAACAAGGACATTTTGCTCGTAATTGTCCCAACAAAGCTCCCAAACACATTCACGCCCTGTTTGCTATAAGATTGATTCTGAATGGGAACTCATTGAGACTCCTGAGCAATTTCACCTGACACTTCAACATCAAGAGTTGTTATACAAATTAGTGTCAGATACAGATTTTTCTGACTCTGAAGCAGATGCAACAGATGTTGACCATCTAAGAAATGACAACCAATCTTAACAAATACAGATGGTAAAGGCTAAAGTAGATCAACCATCTACCTCCAAATAGCCCTTGTTTTTTGAGAAGTTAGATGAAAGTTGGTCAGAATCTGAGCAATCTGAGCCATCTTCTTTGACATTATCATCTTCTAAAAGTGAACCAGAATTTACAAATCCATTTTGTAGCTCTTCTCAAGCAGCTACTACTGGTTCTATTGGTTCTACTATTGCCCCCCTAGCATCTCTTCCGGGAGCCTACAAACATGGACGAATACCAACGATAAGTATTCCTCAACCAGTTTGTTCTTTAACTGAGCACCAAATCTTACAAGTAAAGAAAATGATAAAAACATCTACTAATATTGTGATTCCTGCTTCCATTGTTATTGATGGCCTTGAACAATGGAAAAAATATCAAATTTTTATAGACACAGGTGCTAATATCAATTGGTGCAATCAAGCTCCTTGGCACAATTGGTTATATTACCCTACAGGTGGTGAGGTTGAAACCATGAATGGCATTCGTACCATTTCTCATTTTGCCCTCCAAGTTCCTGTTAAGATCGGCAAGCAGCTTCTTCGCCTTGACTTCTTTCAGATAAATGATGGAGGTTATGAAATTGGTTTAGGTTGTGTTACTTTGAATAAGCTCAGCCCTTATTGAAGTCCCGTGTCAATGGCACCCAAGAGGGGGGTGAATTGGGTGTTTTCAATTTTTAATTAAAAATTAAAAATTAAAAAATATCATTTCGCCTGCACAGGTAAGTCAAGTATTGCTCTCTATCTCTCCTCATTGTTGCATTACTATATGCTATCTACATTATTATAGCCTCTCAAGGACCAGCTGGTTGCCCGTGTGTTCTAGGATCTGATGTTCCCCTATAACAAAAATGATGATGATCTAGGAGCATACGGTTAATCGTTGGATAGGTCGCTCGGTTGAGTCAGGTGGGGGATGATGGACTCTTTCTCGCACGCCATGGTTGCAAGAAGATTCTTGACCCCATCTTGGCTCGGTCTAGCAATAGTATCCTTGAGTATTTTTTATTCTAAGCATTCTTCCCATTCATTTTTTTGATTTCTTTTATTTTAGCCCAGTATGCGTCAAGTCATTTTTGAGCACTCACGTCTCGTGATCCGCTTATGGATTTCTCCTTAGCAATAGTTGATTACACTTCAGTTCTCTCTTGGATAAGAGATTCTCATTCCACTCTAAATTTGAACGTCTTCTCCGACCTTGCCATTTGGTCTGGTTGGCTGGTGTGATTCTTGTCTGGATTTATCTCAGTTTTGATTACTTCTTTTTCAGTTTATGTTATGTTCCTTTTCGACCCCCTCATTATCTGTGGATTGTGTCCCCGATGAGGCTGATCGTGCTTCTTTTTTTCCTATTAGTTTAGTTCTCCAGACATGTCTCATCCTTCTCAATCATTCCTGATGGTTAGTTCGAAATTTTTGAGAGAATTCCTGTCGCCTGTTGGTTATGACGGGTGTCTTTTACCTTGATACCCGCTTATCAGTTCTCTTCGCTTCACCTCCGCGCCATCTCCATTTCACGTCACTGTTACTTTCATACCACCTCCTTTCCACTCCGCCTCCGCGTCACTTTTGCTCGTTCCCTTACAAAGCGAACATCAAGGCGGGGCATCTGTTGACACCCATTTTTTGCCCACAAGTTGAGTCATTTCTCTTATTCATCATTTTTGATGTCCCGAATTAACCATTATTTTGGAGCCTTCCTTGAATGGATTTCGAGCTCATTTCGTTGTCCCATTCCCTTTGAGCCATGGAGACCATGATTTCATTGAGCCCTGTGAGTTGTTTCCTCAGTTTTTGGCCTCTTCCAGCCTTCCAAGTTGACTTACGGCCCATTTTGGTCGACTTCCCTCAAGCATTCGGCCCCTTTCACTGCACAATCTTGAAAATAGTCCTTTTTCATCCCCTTCCTTTTTCTATTCAAAATGTTCCCTTCACCAAAGTTGTTCGATTTTTAAATCTCTACAATTTCTTCTTCTACGTCATTTGGACTGTTTGGAGGAAGCAAGGCTTATGGATGTAGATGACAGAAGCCTCAAGGATACTCTTAGGAGCCAACTTTATGACATCCTCTCTAGGGAGGAATTCTATTAGAGGTAGAGGTCTAGGGACAAATGGATTAAAGAGAGGGGTCGGAATATTACTTTCTTCTAGCGTATTGCCTAAGGGAGGAGGAGAGTTAACACTATCACTTCCATCAGGATGGGGGAGTTGTCTGTTTTTTCGAATGAGCATATCAGGAACATGGCGAGGGACTTCTACTCTAGGTTATTTTTTGAGAACGACCATTTCAGGCCTAGGATTGTAGTTGATGTCCTTCCTCGACTCTCACTCGAGGAGAGGGATGCTATCTTGTTGAGCTTTATCGAGGAGGGGGTGTGCCAGACAGTCTTCTCTCTTGTTGGGGACAAAGCTCTAAGACCCAATGGTTTCCCTTTGGCCTTCATTCGAGAGTGTCGGGATGTCATCAAGGTTGAGCTTTTGGCTACTGTGAGGGAGTTCATGAGGGGAGGGTGCATTTAGGAGGTATCAATAAAATCTTCCTTGTGCTTATCCCCAAGAAGCAAGGAGCCTAAGATTTCAAAGACTCGAGGCCCATTAATTTGTTGAATGACGCCTACAAGATTTTCACTAAGATGTTGGCTGGGAGATTGGTGAGTGTTGTGGATAGGGTGGTCAGATGCTTTCAGGGCGCCTTTATCAGGGGAAGACATATCCAGGACAACTTTTTGGTGGTCCATGAGTATTTATTTGTCATGAAGACTCAGAGGAGGAAAGGAGTAGTTTTCAAGCTCGACTTCGAGAAAGCTTATGACAGGGTTAATTGGCTTTGCCTATTTAATGTGATGTAGAAGATAGGCTTTGGAGATACGTAGATTGGATGGATTTGGGTTTGTATCCTTCTGCTTCCTGTGTTGTCCTTGTCACTTGGAAGTCGACTTCCTTTTTCCATAGTGGCAGGGGGTTGTGGCAAGGGGACCCTATGTCTCCTCTTCTGTTTGTGCTGGTGGTTAATGTGTTGAGTAGGGTGTGGCTATGACCAGAGGTGGCTGGTCGGATCAAGGGTTTCCAGGTTGAGAGAGGAGGTCCCTCTCTCACTCACTTGCAGTATGGCGATGATACCATCCTTTTCTTGGCAAAGGCTAAGCAACAACTTTATGATGCTAGAATCTTGTTGGAATTGTTGGAGGAGGTCATTGGTTTGAAGGTTAACTTCAACAGGAGCTTATTGGTTGAGCTTATTGTTGTTCCGGATCCAACCCCCATAGAGGGGTTTTGGGCCGGATCAATAATTTTTAAAAAAAATTAGGGGTATTACACCCTCCCCCACTTAAGGAGAATTTGGTCTCCAAATTCATTGCATGGAATTTATGAAGAGTATTAATTTATTTTAAGGCAATGATGAATGTGATTAGGTCGAGGTGGTACCTTCAATCGATTTACCCTCGCCATCCAAGATGACATTTAGTCGGCCTCGCCACCCGCGTCCCTTGTTTTCCCTTGAAGATTGTTCCTTTATGAGAGGACACATGGGCAAGTGATGTTCACGGCTCCCACATTTGAGACAAGTGCCGAGACGCTTCTAGTACTCTTCGGCCGTATGCTTGAACTTCTCGCAAAATGAGAAAGTCGCCATGATTTACTTTTCTTCCTCCTCCTTAGCTCTTTTACTCTTATCATTACCATTACCATTCCTCTTACCATTACCATTTCCATTGCGAGATCTCTTCTTAATATTACATGGTTCATCATCCTCCGTGATGCTAAACCTTTCCTCTTTTTCCTCTCACCTATCGGACTTTCAGCTAGACCCCTCTCTCTTGCCCTTAAATTTCTCGATCTTCTCCCAGGTCCTTTCACATAGATGTGTCCATTGGACCATCTCGGTATAGGTCCAAATGTTTTGTGGACCGAGTTGCTAAATGAAGATGGGACTTAACCCATCCATAAATCGATTAGCCTTTAGTAAGTCCGTGCTAACCAGGTGGGGAGCATAGGGTGCTAGCCTTGAAAATTGTAACTCATACTCGGCTACGGACATCATCCCTTGCCGAAGGGAGGTGAACTCCACAACCTTCCTCTCCTTGACATGCTCGAAGAAGTATTTTGAGCGGAAGAGTTCAAGAAACTCCACCCAAGTGAGTTGTCTATTTTGGAGAGGGGCCGATGTTGTTTTCCACCATGTGCGTCCATCCTTGTGGAGTTGGAAGGTGGCTAGAAGAACCTTCTCCCAGTCCGTGCATTGCATAACATTAAAGATTCATTCCATCTCATCCATCCAATTTTTAGGTTCGTCAGGATTAGAGGATCTTGAGAACCACGGAGGGTTCAAACATTAGAAGTTCTGGTGAAAATCACCAGCACCAGCCTACGCACTAGCTTGGTCCATGGTTTGGAGGGCCTGGGTATGACCCGCAATAGTTTGTTACATCTCATCCCAATTTACACGGTGAGCCATTGCGAGGATAAGATACCTGAGAAAATAACCATTAGTTATTCCCTATGGGCCACTTTGGTAACATGTTAAGTTGGGTTAGTGTGAGTTAACCGGGGTCAGGTGGGTTGTTCCTTATTTGATAATTTTTTTCTTTACGCTCTTGCAAGTTTTTACACTGAGGGTTTACCCACTTTTGTCTGAGGCGCTCTTGCAGGTTTTCTCCTTAGCTGGATTGAAGGTCTTTTTGCCTTTAGTCAGCCCCCAAATGGTAGGTGGCTAAGACCGCCGGGGCATCATTATTTTTAGCCCCTTTTTTTGTGAAGGGTACCTACCTCGTAGGACAGATGACATATCCACAAGGATTGGATAGTCAAAATTGACTGACTCCCACGAGTCGGGAGTCAAGGATTTGGACTAGTTGCCTAGCAACATTGCCTGGTGTTGACCGCCCGAAAGGCACATGTAAGGTCAACTCTTACAAGTGGGACTGAGGGATTTGAGAACCCGAAAGGGGCGTACGAGTCAAATCCGAAGGTTTGAAATGTGAGTAGGGTTAGCAGCTTGAAGGGGGACACATAGGACGACACTGCAGGTGAGATTGGATGTGTTTAATTGCCCATGAGCGACGTATAGGCCAAATCCAAAAGGTTGAAAAATGGGGAGGGGTGGCAGCTTAGAAGGGATGCGTAGGCCACAACCGGAGGTTAAATGGATGGATTTGACAGCTTGAGAGGGACATATCATTCAGATTTGAAGGCCAAAAGGTAGATATGGTTGATAGCCCAGAGAGAACACATAAGCTGAACCCTATAGATAAATTGATTGATTTGACAATCCGGATGGGGCATTATTAATCAAACCCGAAAGCCGAAAGGCGAATGGGTTGGCAGCCCAGAGGGGACGCGTAGGCTGAACCTTGTAGATGGAAAGATAGATTTGACAACCCTAGAGGGGCGTGTGAGTCAAATCTGAAAGTCGAAAGGCGGGTTGGGTTGGCATCCCAGAGGGGGCGTATAGGTCGAACTCGGTGGGACTGAAAGGACGGATTTGATAGCCCTAGTGGGACGTGTGAGTCAAAGTCGAAAGGCAAATAGGGTTGGCAGCTAGGAGGGGACACATAGGCCAAACGGGTGGGTCTGAAAGGACGAATTTGACATCCCTAGTGAGACATGTGAGTCAAATCCGAAAGTCGAATAGCAAATAGGGTCAGCCCAAGGGGAGCACGTAGGCCTAACCCTAAAGTTGAATTGATGGGACCAAATGCTGTAGCCTGGCACTGCGTAGTGAAGTCACGACTTAGCACCACCCATAGAAGTAGCCGCAAAGAGGGTTGTTCCTCTTTTTTTTTTTTTTTCCTTTCACGATACCAACCTTACCGCCCTTGCGAGTTTTCGTCGAGGTTGGACCTCTTTAGCTTTTTCTGGTGCGCTCTTGTAAGTTTTCACGCTGAGAGGTTTTGGGAGTCATCTTCGGAGCTACATGAAAAGGGGGGAGAACAACTGAGTGAGCGAATGCTCAGTAGGTAATAGTAGGCAATGTTAAGTAATTAACCAAATACATTAATGTCATGCGATGAAGTAAAAGGAATAATGATAATGAATTATGTAGAATTAAAGAACAGAATCATATCACATCTAGGAATTGGCCGATCAAGCATGCAACAAGCATAATGTAGATAATTCCATATAGGAATTTCAATAACTTGTAACATAGAGAAAAAAAAGATGAGATGAATCACGTGGATGAAATGTCGTAGACATCACGCTAGTCATGCACTCGGTGCAATACCTCATCATGTCATTACCACTCCCCGGGACACTAGTACTTTTCGGGCACTCCTCCCAGTACTAGACCGGGCCCTTATGATGCGTTGGCAATGATTTGGTGGATGCAAGATCCCAAGTTATGTTTAGACATTTACTGGACTCGGCCAAGAAAGGAATGGAACATCAAGCTATAACCTAGAATAGATGAGAATAATCCAGGGTTTAATAGCATAAGCCATCAATGGCTCAGACACCAAAGCATACAAGAAAATGCGAGAATCAAGCTCTAGAAATTACGCGGTCATATTGGGGCCGCTTGTAACATAAACAGTCTTATAATGGACCGTGAAAGATGAACTGGGCCAAAGGGAAGACCCAGCTCGGTGCCAAGGTTAAACGGTCCTATATGGGCCGTGTGAAGGATGGAACGGTTTAGCATGGGCCATTTACATAGGGAAGATGATCCACCTTTAGCTGTTCAGAACAAAATGAATCGAGCCCCACGACAAGAGGTACACGGTCTGGACTGGGCTGCCCTAACTCCAAACGGTCCATAGATAGTCCGTTCAGTGGGTGAAATGGTCCAGGGATCACCGCATGCCAAATGGGCCAAATTAGGATAGAATATTCAATCAAAGTGGGCTCTTAGGCCGCCCGGGCATGGTGGAACCAAACCAGAGTTCATCCCAGAGCTCACAGGCCAGTCTGAAGGCCTTAGGTCGACTTAACAAGGCTAGGTCGAAGAAAAGTCAAGGATAATCGACCAGTTACATCGGGCACTTAGCCAGTTAAACACGGTCTCAGTTGAGCCACTCAATGAGTAAAACGGTCTGACTCGAGCCGTGTATTGACTCAGATGGTCCCATGAGGGCCGCGACTCTGAACAGAGACAAACACATGATCCGATCGAGTTAACAGGTGCAGGATTTGAGGCACAACCTACCCGGCATCCTAGTTGGAATCCCAGGCTCGCGGGGACTAACAGAGGTCTCA